>JAWZYU010000022.1:0-232289 GCA_038380435.1 Ryuthela nishihirai | reverse complement strand
GAAAAACCACGATGGAAGTGGGGGGAAATTTCAAGCTCATATTTGTTCCTATTGAGTTAAGAGAACGATCAGTACCGTCATTTGAAGAAGAATTTCAAGAATATTATCCACTTCATTTCAAGACAGGGCTATCTCTTCCTGTTGAGGAGAAAAACCACGATGGAAGTGGGGGGAAATTTCAAGCTCATATTTGTTCCTAATTGAGTTAAGAGAACGATCAGTACCGTCATTTGAAGAAGAATTTCAAGAATATTATCCACTTCATTTCAAGACAGGGCTATCTCTTCCTGTTGAGGAGAAAAACCACGATGGAAGTGGGGGAAATTTCAAGCTCATATTTGTTCCTAATTGAGTTAAGAGAACGATCAGTACCGTCATTTGAAGAAGAATTTCAAGAATATTATCCACTTCATTTCAAGACAGGGCTATCTCTTCTGTTGAGGAGAAAAACCACGATGGAAGTGGGGGGAAATTTCAAGCTCATATTTGTTCCTAATTGAGTTAAGAGAACGATCAGTACCGTCATTTGAAGAAGAATTTCAAGAATATTATCCACTTCATTTCAAGACAGGGCTATCTCTTCCTGTTGAGGAGAAAAACCACGATGGAAGTGGGGGGAAATTTCAAGCTCATATTTGTTCCTAATTGAGTTAAGAGAACGATCAGTACCGTCATTTGAAGAAGAATTTCAAGAATATTATCCACTTCATTTCAAGACAGGGCTATCTCTTCCTGTTGAGGAGAAAAACCACGATGGAAGTGGGGGGAAATTTCAAGCTCATATTTGTTCCTAATTGAGTTAAGAGAACGATCAGTACCGTCATTTGAAGAAGAATTTCAAGAATATTATCCACTTCATTTCAAGACAGGGCTATCTCTTCCTGTTGAGGAGAAAAACCACGATGGAAGTGGGGGGAAATTTCAAGCTCATATTTGTTCCTAATTGAGTTAAGAGAACGATCAGTACCGTCATTTGAAGAAGAATTTCAAGAATATTATCCACTTCATTTCAAGACAGGGCTATCTCTTCCTGTTGAGGAGAAAAACCACGATGGAAGTGGGGGGAAATTTCAAGCTCATATTTGTTCCTAATTGAGTTAAGAGAACGATCAGTACCGTCATTTGAAGAAGAATTTCAAGAATATTATCCACTTCATTTCAAGACAGGGCTATCTCTTCCTGTTGAGGAGAAAAACCACGATGGAAGTGGGGGGAAATTTCAAGCTCATATTTGTTCCTAATTGAGTTAAGAGAACGATCAGTACCGTCATTTGAAGAAGAATTTCAAGAATATTATCCACTTCATTTCAAGACAGGGCTATCTCTTCCTGTTGAGGAGAAAAACCACGATGGAAGTGGGGGGAAATTTCAAGCTCATATTTGTTCCTAATTGAGTTAAGAGAACGATCAGTACCGTCATTTGAAGAAGAATTTCAAGAATATTATCCACTTCATTTCAAGACAGGGCTATCTCTTCCTGTTGAGGAGAAAAACCACGATGGAAGTGGGGGGAAATTTCAAGCTCAGATTTGTTCCTAATTGAGTTAAGAGAACGATCAGTACCGTCATTTGAAGAAGAATTTCAAGAATATTATCCACTTCATTTCAAGACAGGGCTATCTCTTCCTGTTGAGGAGAAAAACCACGATGGAAGTGGGGGAAATTTCAAGCTCATATTTGTTCCTAATTGAGTTAAGAGAACGATCAGTACCGTCATTTGAAGAAGAATTTCAAGAATATTATCCACTTGATTTCAAGACGGGCTATCTCTTCCTGTTGAGGAGAAAAACCACGATGGAAGTGGGGGGAAATTTCAAGCTCATATTTGTTCCTAATTGAGTTAAGAGAACGATCAGTACCGTCATTTGAAGAAGAATTTCAAGAATATTATCCACTTCATTTCAAGACAGGGCTATCTCTTCCTGTTGAGGAGAAAAACCACGATGGAAGTGGGGGGAAATTTCAAGCTCATATTTGTTCCTAATTGAGTTAAGAGAACGATCAGTACCGTCATTTGAAGAAGAATTTCAAGAATATTATCCACTTCATTTCAAGACAGGGCTATCTCTTCCTGTTGAGGAGAAAAACCACGATGGAAGTGGGGGGAAATTTCAAGCTCATATTTGTTCCTAATTGAGTTAAGAGAACGATCAGTACCGTCATTTGAAGAAGAATTTCAAGAATATTATCCACTTCATTTCAAGACAGGGCTATCTCTTCCTGTTGAGGAGAAAAACCACGATGGAAGTGGGGGGAAATTTCAAGCTCATATTTGTTCCTAATTGAGTTAAGAGAACGATCAGTACCGTCATTTGAAGAAGAATTTCAAGAATATTATCCACTTCATTTCAAGACAGGGCTATCTCTTCCTGTTGAGGAGAAAAACCACGATGGAAGTGGGGGGAAATTTCAAGCTCATATTTGTTCCTAATTGAGTTAAGAGAACGATCAGTACCGTCATTTGAAGAAGAATTTCAAGAATATTATCCACTTCATTTCAAGACAGGGCTATCTCTTCCTGTTGAGGAGAAAAACCACGATGGAAGTGGGGGGAAATTTCAAGCTCATATTTGTTCCTAATTGAGTTAAGAGAACGATCAGTACCGTCATTTGAAGAAGAATTTCAAGAATATTATCCACTTCATTTCAAGACAGGGCTATCTCTTCCTGTTGAGGAGAAAAACCACGATGGAAGTGGGGGGAAATTTCAAGCTCATATTTGTTCCTAATTGAGTTAAGAGAACGATCAGTACCGTCATTTGAAGAAGAATTTCAAGAATATTATCCACTTGATTTCAAGACGGGCTATCTCTTCCTGTTGAGGAGAAAAACCACGATGGAAGTGGGGGGAAATTTCAAGCTCATATTTGTTCCTAATTGAGTTAAGAGAACGATCAGTACCGTCATTTGAAGAAGAATTTCAAGAATATTATCCACTTCATTTCAAGACAGGGCTATCTCTTCCTGTTGAGGAGAAAAACCACGATGGAAGTGGGGGGAAATTTCAAGCTCATATTTGTTCCTAATTGAGTTAAGAGAACGATCAGTACCGTCATTTGAAGAAGAATTTCAAGAATATTATCCACTTCATTTCAAGACAGGGCTATCTCTTCCTGTTGAGGAGAAAAACCACGATGGAAGTGGGGGGAAATTTCAAGCTCATATTTGTTCCTAATTGAGTTAAGAGAACGATCAGTACCGTCATTTGAAGAAGAATTTCAAGAATATTATCCACTTCATTTCAAGACAGGGCTATCTCTTCCTGTTGAGGAGAAAAACCACGATGGAAGTGGGGGGAAATTTCAAGCTCATATTTGTTCCTAATTGAGTTAAGAGAACGATCAGTACCGTCATTTGAAGAAGAATTTCAAGAATATTATCCACTTCATTTCAAGACAGGGCTATCTCTTCCTGTTGAGGAGAAAAACCACGATGGAAGTGGGGGGAAATTTCAAGCTCATATTTGTTCCTAATTGAGTTAAGAGAACGATCAGTACCGTCATTTGAAGAAGAATTTCAAGAATATTATCCACTTCATTTCAAGACAGGGCTATCTCTTCCTGTTGAGGAGAAAAACCACGATGGAAGTGGGGGGAAATTTCAAGCTCATATTTGTTCCTAATTGAGTTAAGAGAACGATCAGTACCGTCATTTGAAGAAGAATTTCAAGAATATTATCCACTTCATTTCAAGACAGGGCTATCTCTTCCTGTTGAGGAGAAAAACCACGATGGAAGTGGGGGGAAATTTCAAGCTCATATTTGTTCCTAATTGAGTTAAGAGAACGATCAGTACCGTCATTTGAAGAAGAATTTCAAGAATATTATCCACTTCATTTCAAGACAGGGCTATCTCTTCCTGTTGAGGAGAAAAACCACGATGGAAGTGGGGGGAAATTTCAAGCTCATATTTGTTCCTAATTGAGTTAAGAGAACGATCAGTACCGTCATTTGAAGAAGAATTTCAAGAATATTATCCACTTCATTTCAAGACAGGGCTATCTCTTCCTGTTGAGGAGAAAAACCACGATGGAAGTGGGGGAAATTTCAAGCTCATATTTGTTCCTAATTGAGTTAAGAGAACGATCAGTACCGTCATTTGAAGAAGAATTTCAAGAATATTATCCACTTCATTTCAAGACAGGGCTATCTCTTCCTGTTGAGGAGAAAAACCACGATGGAAGTGGGGGAAATTTCAAGCTCATATTTGTTCCTAATTGAGTTAAGAGAACGATCAGTACCGTCATTTGAAGAAGAATTTCAAGAATATTATCCACTTCATTTCAAGACAGGGCTATCTCTTCCTGTTGAGGAGAAAAACCACGATGGAAGTGGGGGGAAATTTCAAGCTCATATTTGTTCCTAATTGAGTTAAGAGAACGATCAGTACCGTCATTTGAAGAAGAATTTCAAGAATATTATCCACTTCATTTCAAGACAGGGGCTATCTCTTCCTGTTGAGGAGAAAAACCACGATGGAAGTGGGGGGAAATTTCAAGCTCATATTTGTTCCTAATTGAGTTAAGAGAACGATCAGTACCGTCATTTGAAGAAGAATTTCAAGAATATTATCCACTTCATTTCAAGACAGGGCTATCTCTTCCTGTTGAGGAGAAAAACCACGATGGAAGTGGGGGGAAATTTCAAGCTCATATTTGTTCCTAATTGAGTTAAGAGAACGATCAGTACCGTCATTTGAAGAAGAATTTCAAGAATATTATCCACTTCATTTCAAGACAGGGCTATCTCTTCCTGTTGAGGAGAAAAACCACGATGGAAGTGGGGGGAAATTTCAAGCTCATATTTGTTCCTAATTGAGTTAAGAGAACGATCAGTACCGTCATTTGAAGAAGAATTTCAAGAATATTATCCACTTCATTTCAAGACAGGGCTATCTCTTCCTGTTGAGGAGAAAAACCACGATGGAAGTGGGGGGAAATTTCAAGCTCATATTTGTTCCTAATTGAGTTAAGAGAACGATCAGTACCGTCATTTGAAGAAGAATTTCAAGAATATTATCCACTTCATTTCAAGACAGGGCTATCTCTTCCTGTTGAGGAGAAAAACCACGATGGAAGTGGGGGGAAATTTCAAGCTCATATTTGTTCCTAATTGAGTTAAGAGAACGATCAGTACCGTCATTTGAAGAAGAATTTCAAGAATATTATCCACTTCATTTCAAGACAGGGCTATCTCTTCCTGTTGAGGAGAAAAACCACGATGGAAGTGGGGGGAAATTTCAAGCTCATATTTGTTCCTAATTGAGTTAAGAGAACGATCAGTACCGTCATTTGAAGAAGAATTTCAAGAATATTATCCACTTCATTTCAAGACAGGGCTATCTCTTCCTGTTGAGGAGAAAAACCACGATGGAAGTGGGGGGAAATTTCAAGCTCATATTTGTTCCTAATTGAGTTAAGAGAACGATCAGTACCGTCATTTGAAGAAGAATTTCAAGAATATTATCCACTTCATTTCAAGACAGGGCTATCTCTTCCTGTTGAGGAGAAAAACCACGATGGAAGTGGGGGGAAATTTCAAGCTCATATTTGTTCCTAATTGAGTTAAGAGAACGATCAGTACCGTCATTTGAAGAAGAATTTCAAGAATATTATCCACTTCATTTCAAGACAGGGCTATCTCTTCCTGTTGAGGAGAAAAACCACGATGGAAGTGGGGGGAAATTTCAAGCTCATATTTGTTCCTAATTGAGTTAAGAGAACGATCAGTACCGTCATTTGAAGAAGAATTTCAAGAATATTATCCACTTCATTTCAGACAGGGCTATCTCTTCCTGTTGAGGAGAAAAACCACGATGGAAGTGGGGGGAAATTTCAAGCTCATATTTGTTCCTAATTGAGTTAAGAGAACGATCAGTACCGTCATTTGAAGAAGAATTTCAAGAATATTATCACTTCATTTCAAGACAGGGCTATCTCTTCCTGTTAGGAGAAAAACCACGATGGAAGTGGGGGGAAATTTCAAGCTCATATTTGTTCTAATTGAGTTAAGAGAACGATCAGTACCGTCATTTGAAGAAGAATTTTCAAGAATAATATTATCCACTTCATTTCAAGACAGGGCTATCTCTTCCTGTTGAGGAGAAAAACCACGATGGAAGTGGGGGGAAATTTCAAGCTCATATTTGTTCCTAATTGAGTTAAGAGAACGATCAGTACCGTCATTTGAAGAAGAATTTCAAGAATATTATCCACTTCATTTCAAGACAGGGCTATCTCTTCCTGTTGAGGAGAAAAACCACGATGGAAGTGGGGGGAAATTTCAAGCTCATATTTGTTCCTAATTGAGTTAAGAGAACGATCAGTACCGTCATTTGAAGAAGAATTTCAAGAATATTATCCACTTCATTTCAAGACAGGGCTATCTCTTCCTGTTGAGGAGAAAAACCACGATGGAAGTGGGGGGAAATTTCAAGCTCATATTTGTTCCTAATTGAGTTAAGAGAACGATCAGTACCGTCATTTGAAGAAGAATTTCAAGAATATTATCCACTTCATTTCAAGACAGGGCTATCTCTTCCTGTTGAGGAGAAAAACCACGATGGAAGTGGGGGGGAATTTCAAGCTCAGATTTGTTCCTAATTGACTTAGAGAACCATTAGTGCCGTCATTTGAAGAAGAATTTCAAGAATATTAGACCTGTCTTGAAATTAAATTGATATCTCGTCTTGTTGAGAAGAAAAACCCAACCGCAATGGGGAAAATATTCAAGGTCAGTTTTGTCCCTTATAAACCTAGAGCAGTGTCGATGATGTCATTTGAAGGAGAATTTCTAGAATATTATACCATATTTGAAATCAAGCGGATATCTTGTCTGGTTGAGCAGAAAAAGTAGGAAAAACCCCAAACATAAAACTCGTGAAATGAGCTGGAAAAAAATTTGGTTTTGCCATGTGTGGGATTCGAACCCAACGCCTCTAGGAAATAGGCCTATTATGCTACCATGGCTAACCTTTTCTTATGTTTGTGTGACGTTATAAACTTTCCGGATTTTTTTTTTTATTTGATTCGCACAGTGGCGCCATCTATCCGGGAAGTGGACAACTGTGTTGCCTCAATAGAGATGGAATTAATATTTGTCACTCATGCTCAGGGCGTTAAATCAATGAATCATCAGTAAAGAATCACAGGATAAGTCCTGCAGACATGGAACTTTTTTTTCTTTCAGCTCATTATTTCATCAGTTCCATGTCTACATGACTAATCCTGTGATTCTTTACTACACCAAACATCGCAAAATTCCCCGCCCTGCCCACGGTCAGTAGGGGACACCGATGGGCTTGGAAAGGCCGTCGTCCGTCGGATGGGACGTTAAGCCGTGGCACCGTGTGCGGGAGAGCCATACCCTGTGCACGTTAAAGAACACGCTGGATGGCCTTCACGGGAGACTACCATCTGTCTCCCAGCAGCTGTTCCAGTGGGTCTCCTCCCCCAACCTTCTCTGAGCCTTCGGGGTCCATGTGACCTGGCCATTTAGCCCATGGTGTGCAAAAAAGTGCCGCTCAGAGGTAAAACAACCAAACCCAACTACACCAAACATAGTTGGGAAAAAAATTTGTCTTTAATTGACCTAGAGCACTGTCGATGGTGTCATTTGAAGGAGAATATGAAGGATATTAGCGCTGCCTGTCAATCAAGTGGATATCTCGTCTAGGTGAAGAAAAATTTGGGGGGGGGGGAATCGCAACCGTAGTGGGGGAAAATTGCAAGTTCAAATTATCCCTGATTGACTTAGAGCACCTTCGACGGTGTCATTTGAAGGAGATTTTCAAGAATATTGTCACTGTCTGGACCTGGGTTCGAGCCCCAGATCAGGCATGGATGTGTGTTGTTTTTCTGCTGAGGTCCTGCCATCCTCACAGACCTTCTACTACGGCCATATAAACTGACAGGCTCCTGTCAGACCTCTGTGGCAAGCAGCTGCTTGAGGGGGTGTTTTTTTTTTCTTTCTTAAATCAAGCAAATATCTGGTTGAGGGGAAAAACTGGAAAATACCCTACGGAAGGGGTGAAAATTTTCAAGGTCAAACCTGTTCCTAATTGACATATAACACCGTTGATGGTGTCATTTGAAGGAGAATTTTAAGAATATCAGCCCTGTCTTGAAAACAAGCCGATATCTCGTATGATTGAGTAGAACAACGGGGAAAACCCTGATGGAGTTGGATTGTTTTACCTCTGAGCAGCACTCTTTTGCACACCATGGGCTGAATGGTCAGGTCACATGGACCCCGAAGGTTCAGAGAAGGTTGGGGGAGGGGACCCACTGGAACAGCTGTTGGGAGACAGATGGTAGCCTCCCGTCAAGGCCATCCAGCGTGTTCTTTAACGTGCACAGGGTATGGCTCTCCCGCACACTGAGCCACGGCTTAACGTCCCATCCGACGGACGGCGGCCTTTCCAAGCCCATCGGTGTCCCCTACTGACCGTGGGCAGGGCGGGGAATTTTGCGGAGATAAATCTCAAAGCTGACCCAGCTGGGACTCGAACCTGGGAACTACAGATTATGAGCCTGGCGCGCTACCGACTGAGCCACCCCCGCCCCAACCCTGATGGAAGTGAAGGAAAATTTCAAGCTCAGATTTGTCCCAAATTGATCTAGAGCACCATCAGTGGCGTCATTTGAAGGAGAATATTTAGGATATTAGCCCTGCCTATCAATCAAGTGGTTATTTCATCTAGTCGAGGAGAAAAACAGGGAAAAGCCTGATGGAAATGGTGAAAAATTGCAAGGTCAAATTTATCCTTAATTGACCTAGAACACCGTCGTTGGTGTCATTTGAAAGAGAATTTCAAAAATATTAGCCCTGTCTTGAAATAAAACGGATATCTCGTCTGGTTGAAGAGAAAAACACCGCAGAAGTGTAGAATTGGGTTGTTTTACCTCTGAGCGGCACTTTTTTGCACACCATGGGCTAAATGGCCAGGTCACATGGACCCTGAAGGCTCAGAGAAGGTTGGGGAAGGGGACCCACTGGAATAGCTGTTGGGAGACAGATGGTAGCCTCCTGTCAAGGCCATCCAGCGTGTTCTTTAACGTGAACAGGGTATGGCTCTCCCGCACACGGGGCCACGGCTTAACGTCCCATACGACGGACGGCGGCCTTTCCAAGCCCGTCGTTGTCCCCTTACTGACCGTGGGCAGGGCGGGGAATTTTGCGGAGATAAATCTCAACGCTGACCCAGCTGGGACTCGAACCTGGGAACTACAGATTACGAGCCTGGCGCGCTACCGACTGAGCCACCCCCGCAGAAGTGTAGAAAATTTGCAAGGTCAAATTTGTCCCCAATTGTCCTAGAGCAGCCTCGATGGTGTCATTTGAAGGATAATTTGAAAAATATTAGCTCAGTCTTGAAATCAAGAAGACTGAGCATGAATTATTTATTGTGATTAATTGAATCATTAAATGTGAATTATTGAATATTGGAAACAATTTTTAAAAAAAATTTCGGTAAGCGAATTTCACGGTCGCGAGAAATGGAAGCTATTTTCTTTTTGAATAAAATTATGTAAATTGTTGTTTTATGTTGCTATTATAGTGATGTGTAGATGATGCTTTAATAAAGAATGTGTAAATAAATGTTTTCATGAACTTTCCTCTGTATGTTAAAACAAACATAACTTAAATTACTCTTTAAATTAAAGTCTTTTTCTTTTGGAAATCCGCACAAAAAATTTGCCCTTATAAATACAGCTACCAATTGCACTTTAATAAACAAAACTTCAAAATTATAGTTTGAAAGAATTTAAACCAAAGAAAGTTTTCTTTCGCAACATGTTCCAAAAAACACAACGCATGATATGCTACCACACCACCACCAATGGCTAACCTTTTCTCAGCTTGTGTGACGTTATACACTTTCCGGATTTTTTTTTTTTAATTTGATTCGCACAGTAGCGCCATCTATCGGTGGACAACTCTGTTGTCTCATTAGAGATGGAATTATTATTTGTCACTCACGCTCATTGCGTTAAGTCAATGAATCAGTAGTAAAGAATCACAGGATAAGTCCTGTAGACATGGAACTCATTAAATAATGAGCTGAAAAAAAATATATTAAACCAAATTTTTTTCAGCTCATTATTTTAATGAGTTCCATGCCTACAGGACTTATCCTGTGATTTGTTACTACTCAAACACAACTCAATTTATGGAGTTATGTATTGTTCATTAACTCATTGAACAGTAAAATTTATTTGGATACCTGATTTTGGTTGGTTCTTTTTACATCTGAGAGGCACTTTTTTGCACACAATGGCTAAATGGCCAGGTCACATCGACCCCGAAGGCTCAGAGAAGGTTGGGGAGGGGACCCATTGAAACAGCTGCTAGGAGACAAATGGTAGCCTCCCGTCAAGGTCATCCAGCGTGTTCTTTAACGTTGGGTTGTTTTACCTCTGAGCGGCACTTTTTTGCATATAACGGGCTAAATGGCCAGGTCACATGGACCCCGAAGGCTCAGAGAAGGTTGAGGGAGGGGACCCACTGAAACAGCTGTTAGGAGACAAATGGTAGCTTCGCGTAAAGTCCATCCAGCGTATTCTTTAACGTGCACAGGGTATGGCTCTCCCGCACACGGAGCCACGGCTTAACGTCCCATCCGACGGACGGCGGCCTTTCCAAGCCCATCGGTGTTCCCTACTGACCGTGGGCAGGGCGGGGAGACAGATTCTTAGCATTCTTACACGTCTTGATTAGACAAGAAACAATTTTCTCTTGTTTCGGATTCGTCATCTTACTCAGGATAAACGCATGACTCGATATCAGTCTTTTCCTAAACAAGTCCTGAATGATCTGTCATAATGAGAGAGACCTGGATCTAGAAAAAAAAAGACCTCGGAGGGGGTACATAATCGAGTGGGAAAATGTAAAACTGTTGGCCATGAGACTAGATTTCCAACGTTTACAAGAGTTCCCCCTCTGTTTCACATGTCTTTAAAAATTTCTTTAAAAAAAAATGCATCAAATATAAATAATTTATTGCCTCTATTTACTAACATTCTTCAAGTGGGGACCTAGATCTGGCTGTGGTGTTGGGTTGGGTTGTTTTACCTCTGAGCGGCACTTTTTTTGCACACCATGGGCTAAATGGCCAGGTCACATGGACCCCGAAGGCTCAGAGAAGGTTTGGGGAGGAGACCCACTGGAACAGCTGTTGGGAGACAGATGGTAGCCTCCCGTCAAGGCCATCCAGTGTGTTCTTTAACGTGCACAGAGTATGGCTCCCGCATACGGTTTAACGTCCCATCCGACGGACGGCGGTATTCAGTCATGGGCTACCGGTAGTCACGGGCTACGGAGGTCCAACCAGACCGCGCAATTTAGTTCTCCAAGAATATCTGTCCTGAGCTACATCAGCTGCATCTGGCCACTGCACACCAATTCTAATAAGGTCCTGTTTGATATTGTCTGCCCACCGCATCCTAAGTCTCCCCTTCTTTCTGAGGACTTTAGGCACACTGTTCATAACCCTATTCGCCAATCTATAATTTATCCATACGGGCAACATGGCCAAACCAACGGAGTCTCTCTCTGCACAATATGCTGCTTAAAGGAGGTTGCAAACTCCTTTGCCTAACCTCATCATTAGTTACAAAGTTGAACCACCTAATGCCCAAGATACTGCGTAAGCATCTGGAATCAAAAGCATCTAGTTTCCTGTTATCTTGCTTACACAGCGTCCAAGTTTCACTACCATAACTAACCCTAGAAAGAACCAAACTATTATACAGTCTAATTTTAGTCTTTAGGTGTATACGCCTATTTCTCCACACTCTCCATAGATTCTTAAAAGTCCCGGCAGCAATCCCTATTCGTCTGTTAATCTCATGCCGCACATCACCATTATCTGTTACATAGCTCCCAAGATAATTAAACTGTGACACCTGCTCAAGACTGCAACCATTCAGAGTAACTGAATCACAGCCTGCCTGACCAATTTTCATCACTTTAGTTTTCTCTCTGTTTATAACCAAACCTACTCTACTACCAGTCTCATCAACAGCTCGAATGAAAGAGTTCATCTCATCAACATCATTTGCCAAAAGGGCTAAATCATCAGCATAATCTAAATCAGAAATTTTAGTATCTCCAGCCCATTTAAGACCAAAATCTTTCCCTTGAAGTGAATTTCGCATAACATAATCAATAACCAAGCTAAAGAGAAAAGGAGACAAAATGCACCCTTGTCGAACACCAGAAGTAATGCTAAACCAATTGCTACAAGCCTTACCAACTCTCACACACGACTCAGTGTTATTAGAGAGCTTTCATTATGTTAACTAACTTGTCTGGTATACCATATGATCTCACAATCAACCATATGATCTCACAATCAACCATAAATTATGACGATCACCTAAATTTTAAAGGAATAATAATTCCCAACTGCACCCATTCCACGATATATACAGTTTCGGTTTTACGTGATCAAAAATAGCAACCAGTTTCGTTTTACACGATGATAGATTCGGTCTTCTAAAAATTAAAATCAATTAAATGGATATCATTTATTTTTGATATCATTTATTTTTGAGAGTAGATAATAGTAAACACCTATATTTAAAAATTCATCATCTGCAGCAAGTTATATTCATAATTTTCAGCTAAAAATGCCTTTTGACCATTGTGATGCAATTTAAATAAAAAGAAAGACATCATAATGAAATAAAACATGTTTTGGATCGGCAGCGAGATCTTAATTTTCTAGATGGAATTTTTTTCAGGTATTAAAAAATTGTTTTATCTCATTTTTAGCACCAAGTTTAACCTTGTACACTATTATATAGACGAAATATAGCTGATTCGCAAGTGCATTGTTTCATAAAACATCACATAAAAATTCATTTTATAAAATAAAGCATTAGGTATTAGTACAACTTAATTTCTGTTCATTTCATAAATAATCTTTCAAAGTTCTTCGTTGGGTTGTTTTACCTCTGAGCGGCACTTTTATGCACACCATGGGCTAAATGGCCAGGTCACATGGACCCCCGAAGGCTCAGAGAAGGTTGGGGGAGGGGACCCACTGGAACGGCTGTTGGGAGACAGATGATAGCCTCCTCTCAAGACCATCCAGAGTGTTCTTTAACGTGCACAGGGTGTGACTCTCCCGCACACGGGGCCACGGCTTAACGTCCCATCCGACGGATGGCGGCCTTTCCAAGCCCATCAGTGTCCCCTACTGACCGTGGGCAGGGCGTGGAATTTTCCGGAGAAAAATCTCAACGCTGACCCAGCTGGGACTCGAACCTGGGAACTACAGATTACGAGCCTGTCGCGCTACCGACTGAGCCACCCCCGCCCCTCAAAGTTCTTCGAATTCACTAGTAGTATAATTCATTAACGATGAATATGTACGCTTTTAATACACATTTAAAAAATATATATTCCCCCCCCCCCCCGTAAGTTGTTAATCTTTAATTGCACAGTTTTGATTTACACAATAGTTTCCCGGAACCTATCTACCGTATAAATCGAGGTATGGGCGAAGAATGTGGAGGTAGAAGAAGTTCAGCTTCCATAGAGATTAATGTAAAATCGAGTATCGTGCATTTGGCGTAGGGGTGAAACGAACTTTACAGGGGACGAACACTTCTGTAATACCGTCAACTTCCATTCTCTTCGCTTTTCCTATGTAGGAATTACAAATTGATAAATTACAGAGTATATTAATATCAATTCTGTTCCCTGTTTTGTATAGTACCTAGAAAGCTTCTAATTGTAATAATTTATTCTATAAATAGACTTCAGGCTTAATTGAAATATTCTCTATCCGTTCAATTTATAACTGTTGGTTCAACAAAAAATAATTCCAATGGAGAAAATAAACCTTTATTAAAATCACGATATTATTTTTTTTTTCAAATACAAAGTACAGTTGCTTTTTTTCCCTTTTTTTAAATATAAATCTTTTGATGCATAGTTCATTTGCCCCTTTAATGTTTGTTTCTCAGCTTAATCAAATGCACGACACGAATCGAAACGCCGCTTGAGGTCGCCACTTACGCTTTGTCAAAGATGAATTTTTTTTATCTTATACGTTCTTTGGTATGGATGTGTGCTGCGAAATATATGTAAAAAGGGTACTTTTCGGTTATCTCCGGTCACATTTTCTTGGCGATTCTGCTACGAAGACACGCATCCAAAACATTGAACGGTTATGGGCTACGCCAGGTGGCGTAACAAAAAACTGCGTGGTACTGCTAGACACCACCTAGATACATATTTAGCGGAGTTTATCTGGCGAAAAAACTTCCAAGAAGAAAATCCATTCGATGCAATTATGGTTGCAATAGGATTGTGTTTCCCACCGGAAATAAGTGTTTTATGAAACTCCTTTTATATTTTCTCTTTTTATTTACAACATGCAATTTCTTCGAAGTTTTTGTGGAAAAATATAAGTTTTCTCTGCTGCTTTGGTGTTTATTTTTCGTCGCCAAGAAAATGTGACCGGAGATAACAGAAAAGTACCGTAAAAAGTTTCAAAAGTATCTCTTTTAAATTCAATAGCATTTATCACCTAATAGTTCACATCTTGTGTAAATCTGCGCTTTACTCTTCGTTGCCAGATTCGTTTCAGAAAGATATCATATTTCAAACAGTCTAGGTTAAAAGAACACCGAAAATCGAAAGGTCAACTTACAAATTTCTCTTTCAGCATTTTACGTATAGCCAAGAATGACAACTAAATTGGGTCAGGACTCGCAAACAACTCGCAGTTAAAATTAGATTTCAAGTAGCTATTTATAAATACAATAATGATGAGAAAACTAATAAAAATACTCGAATATCACCTTTTGTAATTTCAACATGCGTAAAAACTAACTGATGAAGATTTAACGATAGCGACTTATTTTATTCTTCTAAAGTTGATACAGCAATTAATTATTAAGTGTGCATAATTTCTTTCTGTTTTTATAAGTAACAGATTTCAACTTTGTTGGCAGCGATTGTGAGCGACAGGAAAGCGTTTGGCAAGAGTTCAATACCTTGAAAAATGACATTTCTCTTTGACAAGTGCTTTAACAGCTACTGACAGGAAAGGCCTTGTTAAACGATACGATTGCTTGATAACTTGCACTTAGTAATGCAGCCCCATTACTCAGACGTCAACATCAACAAATCATATCTCTTTATCACTACACTCATCAGGGATTGTTGTAAAGGTTCCACATTTAATGAGGCCTTACTCACTCCTTTGAAGCCAACATTTAGAGCAGCAGACTTAAAATAGATTTCAATACGCTTCACTGATTTTTTCCTCTACTAGAGGGCAGCACTCGAACTATAATGGAGCAGAGTAGCCCATTTTTGTCTCTGCAGAAAGGAATATCTGTTTTATTGAATGTATGTATCACTTTGGCTATTCCACCACATTTCCAAAGTTTTGATTTTATTTTGAACGCTGTTTTATGTCATCGATGAAGTCATTGAACTGCTGTTGTTTCTTTTCAGGTATTTCATAGAGCTGACGTTAATGGTAAGATTACAGTTTTTTGATACAACGGTTTTAAAAATTCTGCGAAAATTAATTTTCGAAGAATTTTGGAATAGATACTACTAATCTGGAAGTGAGTTAATAATTCAGTAAAATTTAGTAGATAGAGTCAAAAATATGTAAAAAATAACGCCATAATATCATGCATTTAAATAAATATGTTCGAATTTTTTAAATAAATGTATTGTTGTTTATTGTAAAAGAATAAAATAAAATGCGAATTTCATAATATTACTGCTATGATTTTGCAATAACTCGCAAGATCTAATTTGAACATTCCAATGAGATATTTTTTAGCATTTTTTTCATAAACTCATCTTAATAAAAGTGTATAAATTCAACAATAATAAATTACAGGATATTTTAACATAACAATGGAAAGTTAGCGAGAAATGATTAAATTTCAATAGGAATCGAACCCACACGCTTCTGAAATCATGTCAGATGCTATTTCTGTTTATTATTTCAGCCTGGGTTTTATTAACCGGAAGTTAACGAGGCTGTTACTAAGAAGCTATCTTTAACATAATAACAATAACAAAATATCTCATTAACCCCTCTGAAATATTCCAAATTAATCTTAAGGGGGTAATCACCCCCAGAATAAGTACCACTTTTTTAAGAGTAGCTATGAAGAGCAGACTGTTCTTTTGATGGAATAAAGTTACTTGATCTTGTAGATTAATGTTTTTACCACTATAAAGTTCAAATTTTAAACATTAATTCTTTTTTTTAGGCGATGGAGTTTTATCAAAAGATGAGTTTTTGGACTTTTTCTCAGACGGCATTCTGACAGAAAGCGAATTAGAAGACTTTTTCACGAAATTCGATAGACACAACACTGGGTAAGCAAAACCTGGAAAGATTTACTGACTGGATTTTAAAGAATATAATAATCACAATTAGAACGATATCATACGTGTATCTGTTGCCGCAATGTCATTGTGAATTAGTTTTACATTAATACTTCGCTATATTGGCAATAGCAGAAAAGAAAGTTTAATTATTTATCTTTAGTTAGAGTTAGTTTGTTTTACCTCTGAGCAGCACTTTTTTTTTGAACACACTGATCTAAGTGGCCAGGTCACAAGGATCCCGAAGGCTCAGAGAAGGTTGGGGGAGGGAACCCACTGGAACAGCTGTTGAGAGATGGTAGCCTCCCGTTAAGATCATCCAGCGGTAAGTCTCTACCCTACACGGCGCCACGGCTTAACGCCCATTCCGACGGACGTGGCCTTTCGAAGCCCATCTATGTCCCCTACTGACTGAGGGTAGGGCACGCAGTTTTGCGGAGATAAATCTCAACGCTTGTCCAGGTAGATTGGATTGGATTCTTTTTACCTCTGAGCGGCACTTTTTTGCACACCATGGGCTAAATGGCCAGGCCACAAGGACCCCGAAGGCTCAGAGAAGGTTGGGGGAGGGGACCCACTGTAACACCTGTTGGGAGACAGATGGTAGCCTCCCGTCAAGGCCATCCAGCGTGTTCTTTAACGTTGGGTTGTTTTACCTCTGAGCGGCACTTTTTTGCACACCATGGGCTAAATGGCCAGGTTACATGGACCCCGAAGGCTCAGGGAAGGTTGGGGGAGGGGGCCCACAGTCACAGCTGTTGGGAGACAGATGGTAGCCTCCCGTCAAGGCCATCCAGCGTGTTCTTTAACGTGCACAGGGTATGGCTCTCCCGTACACAGAGCCACGGCTTAACGTCCCATCCGACGGACGGCTGCCTTTTCAAGCCCATCGGTGTGCCCTACTCACCGTGGGCAGGGCGGAAAATTTTGCGGAGATAAATCTCAACGCTGACCCAGCTGAGACTCGAACCTGGGAACTACAGATTACGAGCCTGGCGCGCTACCGACTGAGCCACCCCCGCCCTTTTTTCCAGGTAGACTCGAACTTGAGAACTGCATATTACTAGCCTGGCATGCTGCCAACCGAATCACTCCTGCCCCTCCGTAGGCATCAAATGCCATTTTCGCATGCACGTGTAAACTTCTTACATAGTAGTCATTGCATATATGCAGTGCCTGGTCAAATTATTATGGACACTTATCTAATTCTTCGTTGTATATGTCATGGGCACAATTCCCAAATTTCAAAAGTTTTCAGTTTTCTGCGCATTGTTCTTGTTGAAATGGATTTTGAAGTTCTGTTAGCTGTCTTCGGTCTCAGCTGACGAACTGTAGCAGCTCTCTGCACTGCAGTACAGTTCGTGCCAACAAACGCACGTTGGGTTGGGTTGTTTTACCTCTGAGCGGCACTTTTTTGCACACCATGGGCTAAATGGCCAGGTCACAAGGACCCCGAAGGCTCAGAGAAGGTTGGGGGAGGGGACCCACTGGAACAGCTGTTGGGAGACAGATGGTAGCCTCCCGTCAAGGCCATCCAGCGTGTTCTTTAACGTTGGGTTGTTTTACCTCTGAGCGGCACTTTTTTGCACACCATGGGCTAAATGGCCAGGTCACATGGACCCCGAAGGCTCAGAGAAGGTTGGGGGAAGGGACCCATTGGAACAGCTGTTGGGAGACAGATGGTAGCCTCCCGTTAAGGCCATCCAGCGTGTTCTTTAACGTTGGGTTGTTTTACCTCTTAGCGGCACTTTTTTGCACACCATGGGCTAAATGGCCAGGTCACATGGACCCCGAAGGCTCAGAGCAGGTTGGGGGAAGGGACCCATTGGAACAGCTGTTGGGAGACAGATGGTAGCCTCCCGTTAAGGCCATCCAGCGTGTTCTTTAACGTTGGGTTGTTTTACCTCTTAGCGGCACTTTTTTGCACACCATGGGCTAAATGGCCAGGTCACATGGACCCCGAAGGCTCAGAGAAGGTTGGGGGAGGGGACCCATTGGAACAGCTGTTGGGAGACAGATGGTAGCCTCCTGTCAAGGCCATCCAGTGTGTTCTTTAACGTGCACAGGTATGGTTCTCCCGCACACGGGGCCACGGCTTAACGTCCCATCCGACGGACGGCGGCCTTTCCAAGCCCATCGGTGTCCCCTACTGACCGTGGGCAGGGCGGGGAATTTTGTGGAGATATATCTCAACGCTGACCCAGCTGGGACTCGAACCTGGGAACTACAGATTACGAGCCTGGCGCGCTACCGACTGAGCCACCCCCGCCCTCACAAATGCCCGTTCCTCTCTGTCAGAGTCTTTTTCCTCCTTCATTTGCCACGATTCGAGGAAGCTTTTTGAGACCGTTGCCATTCTCCATTACACCGTGAGATATTTTGCCCGTTATTTTCCACTGAATTCCGTTACCTTCATTTCAGAAGTTCCTACGCAATGCACTTCAACAACGAACACCCTTTCGAAATCAGTCAGATCGGTCTGGGTAACATGTCGCACATTGCTTTCTTCCTATGCCTTTTACGGCTTTTATAAGACTTTGTAGTGACCTAGAATACTAACATCAGTAAGAAAATTTGCATACATTGGGAAAATTTCTTGGTATTTCGCGCATGATGTCAGTCTTCATATCAGTTTCTTCTACATCCGAATTTTCCAGTTCATCTTTCTCTTTCACTTCTGAAGGAAAGGCTGTCAGACCTTGAAAAATTGGAAAGGCCGCCGTCCGTCGGATGGGACGTTAAGCCGTGGCCAGTGTACGGGAGAGCCATACCCTGTTCATGTTAAAGGACACACTGGATGGCCTTGACGGGAGACTACCATCTGTCTCCCAACAGCTGTTCCAGTGGGTTCCCTCCCCCAACCTTCTCTGAGCCTTCGGGGTCCATGTGACCTGGCCATTTAGACCAAGGTGTGTAAAAAAAGTGCCGCTCAGAGGTAAAACAAGCCAACCCAACTTTAAAAAGTTCATAATAATTTGGCCGGGCAGTATACCTGCAGCAAATAGCATCGATCCATTTTTAACCCTTGATCATCCCACTGATTGCATCCCACCTTTCCTCTTAGATCCGTGGATGCAGCTGAGCTGTGTTCCTTCTTCTGGAGACATATTGGTCAGTTTCCTTCAGTGGTAGCCTCTCTCGAAGAACTCAATTCTGCCATTAACCGTGCCACGAGAGCATGCGATAAGGTAAGAAGTTTTATTTTCTCAAAGTATATTTGAAAAGTTTTATTTTTTTTAATTCATGAATGCTATGCATTCGACTTTCGTTATAAACCTTTTCGCGTTTTCCTCTATCTGTTGTCGGGTTTTGGCCGAGAATCACATTGCCGTGATTCTCTTCAATGGGAATGATCCAGACCTGGTGAGAAGCGCAAAAGGGAATTTTAAAATGCCCTGAAATGGAACAAGGAATTGCACAAACAGAAGGTGAAGAATTGAACGCAGTTATCCGTCAAGACGTGTTTTAAGAAACAACCTTCAGCCTTCGTATTGTCAGCTTCCACTACATCTGGGTCATCCAGTTCATCTTACCCTTCCACTTCAGATGTAATGTCTGCCACACCTTCTGAAGCCACCTCCATCTTCGTCTGAGTCATCTGAGATTGATGACTCAGATGTCCCATGACTTCAGCCAAACACCTGAAGTAAGGTTGGGTTGGGTTGTTTTACCTCTGAGTGGCACTTTTTTGCACACCATGGGCTAAATGGCCAGGTCACAAGAACTCAGAGGCTCAGAGAAGGTTGGGGGAAGGCTCGAAGGCTCAGAGAAGGTTGGGGGAGGGGGCCCACAGTCACAGCTGTTGGGAGACAGATGGTAGCCTCCCGTCAAGGCCATCCAGCGTGTTCTTTAACGTTGGGTTGTTTTACCTCTGAGCGGCACTTTTTTGCACACCATGGGCTAAATGGCCAGGTCACATGGACCCCGAAGGCTCAGAGAAGGTTGGGGGAGGGGACCCACAGGAACAGCTGTTGGGAGACAGATGGTAGCCTCCCGTCAAGGCCATCCAGCGTGTTCTTTAACGTGCACAGGGTATGGCTCTCCCGCAGGCTGGGACACGGCTTAACGTCCCATCCGACGGACGGCGGCCTTTCCAAGCCCATCGGTGTCCCCTACTGACCGTGGGCAGGGCGGGGAATTTTGCGGAGATAAATCTCAACGCTGACCCAGATGGGACTCGAACCTGGGAACTGCAGATTACGAGCCTGGCGCGCTACCGACTGAGTCACCGCCACCCCCGCCCCCCTTAAGTAAGGATGTAACTCATTGATATGCGAGGTTTATTATTTTAAGAATTTCTGCATTGTAATTTTAATTGAAATGTTTAAACAGCAATAACAATTTATTTCCTTCACATACTATACAATAATATGTGCAACAAGCCTTTGAAGCCACTAGTCACGAAGAGAACTTACACTACGTTGAAAAAAGTGTCCGGACAGTTCCTTGTTATGTGAATGGAAAGCCACTTTCAAAGCTCCTTATAACATTGAAAATAAACCTTTTACGCAAAAACTGTTATTGGCGATAAATTGTAGATGTCACTCAAATCTCTCTAAATATATTTCCTGCAATATTCGTTTAATATTTAAAGAATGAATGGAATCTGAAGCATTTATCTTCAACTTTTGACACTTGGGAAAAAATACTTCAATAGATAAAACACAGTTCCTTTAACAATTTGTTCACTAACATAAATTAAATATCTGAAATTTGTGTTACGATTTTTTAAGATTTCATCAATTTGGTGACAGTGTCGTCTGCTGTTAAATGGTCCCGCTTCAATGTCTCTTTAAATATCGATCGAAGATTGTTGACAACTGACACTGTCACATTGCCTCCAAATTGATGAAATCTTAAAAAATCGTCGAACAAACTTCAGACATTTATGTTAGTGAACAAATTGTTAAAGGAACTGTGTTTTATCTATTGAAGTATTTTTTTCCCAAGTGTCAAAAGTTGAAGATAAATGCTTCATATTCCATTCATTCTTTAAATATTAAACGAATATTGCAGGAAATATATTTAGGGAGATTTGAGTGGCATCTACAATTTATCGCCAATAACAGCTTTTGCGTAAAAGGTTTATTTTCAATGTTATAAGGAGCTTTGAAAGTGGCTTTCCATTCACATAACATGGAAGTGTACGGACACTTTTTTCAACATAGTGTACTATAAGGAGAGAAGTTCCATACATTTTTGGTTGTTTCACCTCTGAGCGGCACTTTTTGCACAGCATGGGCTAAATGGCCAGGTCACATGGACCCCGAAGGCTCAGAGAAGGTTGGGGAAGGGGACCCACAGTCACAGCTGTTGGGAGACAGATGGTAGCCTCCCGTCAAGGCCATCCAGCGTGTTCTTTAACGTGCACAGGGTATGGCTCTCCCGCACACGGTGCCACGGTTTAACGTCCCATCCGACAGACGGCGGCCTTTCCAAGCCCATCGGTGTTTCCTACTGACCGTGGGCAGGGCGGGGAAATTTTGCGGAGATAAATCTCAATGCTGACCCAGCTGGGGCTCGAACCTGGGAACTACAGATTACGAGCCTGGCGCACTACCGATCTGACCCCCCCCCCCCCCCCCAAAAAAAAAAAAAAGGACAAGGGGAAAAAAGTCGTTGTGTAAACCACAGATGCAGGCAGTCACAACATTCCACTGAGGGCACAAGTGTAGCCGCAATCAGGTTCTTTTGGAGGTTCAGTTTTCCTACGTGAGGGAGTATTTCTATCCACTGCCTTCCTCAGGTTCAAGCTAGAAATTATATCCATATAAATGCTACAGCTTTCCAGGTTAACCATTTTATTTATTCCTTAGTTACAGTCGCTCAAAAAAGTATCCGAACACTATGGTTGATTACAGAATTCAGAAAAAAATATATGGAGCGTGTACAGCAACTGTACACGTTCCAGTTACCGTTCACAGCAAACTGGAGCGTGTGCAGTTACTGCACACGCTCCAGTTTGCTGTGAACGGTAACTGCACACGCTCAATATTTCCGTGAGTGAGCTCACACGATCTAGTATCAAAATAATATGACCACCTACAGTCGCTCAAAAAAGTATCCGAACACTACGGTTGATTACAGAATTCAGAAAAAATATCTGGCAACGATTTTTTTAGAAGTTAGTGATCTGGCAACCTTCGTGTCACGTGATTACAGAATTCAGGAAAAATATCTGGAGCGTGTACAGCAACTGTACACGCTCCAGATAACCGTTCACAGCAAACTGGAGCGTGTGCAGTTACTGCCAACGCTCCAGTTTGCTGTGAACGGTAACTGCACACGCTCAATATTTCCGTGAGTGAGCCCACACGATCTAGTATCAAAATAATATGACCACCTACAGTCGCTCAAAAAAGTATCCGAACGCTATGGTTGATTACAGAATTCAGAAAAAATATCTGACAACTTTTTTTAGAAATTAGTGATCTGGCAACCTTCGTGTCACGTGACGTGTTTTTTTTTGAGCGACTGTACTTAACACCGTTAATATGGGCAGTGGCGGAGTGGCCAGGGTGTCAGCTTGCCCGATGTGAAGTGGGCCCCCTTAAACATTTGACAATATGTTAAAAATAATAGTCTTATAGTTGTGAGTGGGCCCCCTTTGTCTCCTGGCAACCAATATTTTTAGACCCAGTCCGCCACTGGTGACAAGGGCACAAAAGGTCAATTCAGGCGCAGTGTGACTTAAGTCAAGCGTGGCATAAAGCCTTCAATTAAAAGGGAATTCCTTTGATATTTGAATTTCGGTTTGCTGGCCGAGTGGTTAGCACGCTTGGCAACTCACCTAAGGGACCTGGGTTCGAGTCCTGGGTAAGGCATGGATGTTCGTGTTGTTGTTCTGCTGAGGTCCTGCCAGCCTCACAGACCTTCTACTATGGCATATAAACTGACAGGCTGCTGTCAGACCTCTGTGGCAAGCAGCTGCTTGAGGGGGTATTTTTTATTTTGAATTTTTTCTGCTGAGGTCCTGACATCCTCACAGACCTTCTACTACAGCATATAAACTGACAGGCTGCTGTCAGACCTCTGTGGCAAGCAGCTGCTTGAGGGGGTATTTTTTATTTTGAATTTTTTCTGCTGAGGTCCTGCCATCCTCACAGACCTTCTACTACAGCATATAAACTGACAGGCTGCTGTCAGACCTCTGTGGCAAGCAGCTGCTTGAGGGGGTATTTTTTTTTTACAAAAAAGCATTTAAGATAGTTCGCGTAGATTCGAATTCGAGCAAATAGAGCGCGCACATATGAAGGGTTTACTGTATATATTTAAATATATATATATATTTAATTTTATTTCTATTTTTGAAATATTTTTCTTTAAAACATCTGATACTTAATCGAATATTATTTTTTTCCCTCAAGGACTACGCTAACTGCACCCCTGAGGAACAATTCGTAACCCGCTTCATGATAAAAGAAAGCGAACATCAGTTGCTTGGCTTCATCCAACTGCTCGAAAATGCCAGGAAGAAAGTTGAGGACCATGCCATTCCTGTCATTGATAGGTAAGGGAGGTATAAATTGTCTTGGGCAGCAGGGAGGGAGAGCTGGTTTTGCACATTATCAACTGAACCAACTCTCACCCCTGTTACAAATGGAGCTTTTCATATACAGGGTGATTCAAAACTCTTCGGCCAAACTTTAACCCTTTCAAGACCATAAGGTTTCTAAGAGTAAATATTAGTATGCAACTGTTTATTTTAGTTTGTTTAGACGTAAAATAAATAAAAATCATAATAAAAATACATAACAATGTGTAGTTTTTTTGGAATTTTATGGGAAATATTTTTCCCAATGGACTATAAAGGTAACACAAATTATAGTTAGGCTTATTATGCAATGTCTTTTATTTATTGGTTTATTAGAACAAAATGTTAACTAAAAAAATACAAAATTATGAAATAAAATTACTATACAAAATGATGTGCTAATTATGATATTCTGCGAAGCAATTTCTTTTGGTACTGAGGCAAAGATGGACATTGCACATAGTACATATATTATGCGTCCTGACAGTTCTGTTTTTTTTTTCTAAACGTTCCCGTTTACGTAATTGCGTTCGGCATACGTTCTATTTTGACATTCTGTGTAAAAAATGCATATAAGGTTATAATTAAATACGACAATCACCAATTTTAAAATGGGGAAAAATGTTTCCCTTGGTCGTGAAAGGGTTAAGGAGTGATAGAACACACCTAAACAAGCACTTTTCGTCATACAATGCATGGTTAGAACTCAAGCTGTGAAGCGCTTTCCAGAGAACACTTATAAGCGCTGGTTTTCGCACTCGTCGTCATTTCTACCGTGGACTGCAGAACGGATGGATTGTTTCACGAATCAGGAGAAGGCGGACATGCATTTCGTGTACGGAGCTGCAGATTTTGCACAGATACCTATTCAATCGTTGAAAGGTTTTACTGTTTACCTGTTCAATCGTTGAAAGGTTTCACTGTTTACCTGTTCAATCGTTGAAAGGTTTCACTGTTTACCTGTTCAATCGTTGAAAGGTTTCACTGTTTACCTGTTCAATCGTTGAAAGCGCTCCCGGTACAGTCTTTGGGCTTCCCTCGCATTCCCGTCCACAGCTCCGTACCTGAAATCCACGTGCGCCTTCTGCTGATTCGTGAAACAATCCATCTGTTCTGCAATCCACGGTAGAAATGACGACGAGTGCGAAAACCAGGGCTTATAAGGGTTCACTGGAAAGAGTCCTCTAGCGCTTCACCGCTTGAGTTCCGACCATGCACTGTATGATGAAAAGTGCTCGTTTAGGTGTGTTCTATCATCCCTTAAAGTTTGGCCCAAGAGTTTTGAATCACCCTGTATAGTGTTAGTGATTTACATATATGAGTTCATACAGTTACTATAATAACAAAATTTGGAAAAATAAATGGAATTGATATAAATGGCTTTTTGTTTTGAATTTAGGCAATCTCCACCTCCAGCGGGTATCCCAAAGACAGGGGAGATTTGCAAAGTGATCCGGCCACCACCGGTGAAAGTCAAGAGACAAATGGTTACCCAGACGTCACTTCAACTGGAAGGTAAGTTGGGTTCGGTTGTTTTACCTCTGAGCGGAACTTTTTTTGCACACCATGGGCTAAATGGCCAGGTCACATGGACCCCGAAGGCTCAGAGAAGGTTTGGGGAGGGGACCCACTGGAACAGCTGTTGGGAGACAGATGGTAGCCTCCCGTCAAGGCCATCCAGCGTGTTCTTTAACGTGCACAGGGTATGGCTCTCCTGCACACGGGACCACGGCTTAACGCCCCATCCGACGGTCGGCGGCCTTTCCAAGCCCATCGGTGTCCCCTACTGACCGTGGGCAGGGCGGGGAATTTTGCGGAGATAAATCTCAACGCTGACCCAGCTGGGACTCGAACCTGGGAACTACAGATTACGAGCCTGGCGCGCTACCGACTGAGCCACCCCCGCCCCCAACGGGGGTTCGATTCGGTTGCTTTATCTCTGAGCGGCACTTTTTGTTTACACAGTGAGCTAAATGAAGCCGTCCCGTGGCCGAGTGGTAAGCGGCTTGGCTACTGATCAAAGGGACTTGGGTTCGAGTCTGGGTAAGGCTTGGGTTGGGTTGTTTTACCACTGAGCGGCACTTTTTTGCACACCATGGGCTAAATGGCCAGGTCACATGGACCCCGAAGGCTCAGAGAAGGTTGGGGGAGGGAACCCACTGGAACAGCTGTTGGGAGACAGATGGTAGCCTCCCGTCAAGGCCATCCAGCATGTTCTTTAACGTGCACAGGGTATGGCTCTCCCGCACACGGGGCCACGGCTTAACGTCCCATCCGACGGACGGCGGTCTTTCCAAGCCCATCAGTGTCCCCTACTGATCGTGGGCAGGGCGGGGAATTTTGCGGAGATAAATCTCAACGCTGACCCAGCTGGGACTCGAACCTGGGAACTACAGATTACGAGCCTGGCGCCCTACCGACTGAGTCACCCCCGCCCCTATTGTTATGTAGAAATTGCCCCATACCAACGGGGGTTCGATTCGGTTGCTTTATCTCTGAGCGGCACTTTTTTTTACACTGTGAGCTAAATGAAGCCGTCCCGTGGCCGAGTGGTTAGCGCGCTTGGCTACTGATCAAAGGGACTTGGGTTCGAGTCTGGGTAAGGCATGGATCCCGCCATCTTCACAGACCTGCTATGCCATATATAAACTGACGGGCTCCTGTCAGATATCTGTGACAAGAAGCTGCTTGAGGGATTTTATTTATTTTTATTAGAATTAAATGACCATGTCACAATGACCCCGAGGACTCAGAGAAGGTTGATGGAGAGACCCACTGGACAACTGTTGGGAGACAGATGGTAGCCTCCCGTTAAGGCCAGCCAGCGTGATCTCTTTAACGTGCACAGGGTATGACGCTCATGCACACGGAGCCACGACTTAACGTCACATCCGACGGACGGCGGTATTTCCAAGCCCACCCGGTGCCCTCTACTGACCGAACACAGGGCGGTGAGTTTTGCGGAGATAAATCTCAAAGCAGGCCTAGTTGGGACTCGTACCTGGGAACTAGAGATTACAAGTCTGGAGCGCTACCAATTGAGCCAACACACTATCTTGTTCAATGTGTGCAAAAAGTGTCGTTCATCGATATACCGATTGTAACAGCTTATTGTAGGTTTTGTTTACTATTTCGCAACGTTTCATGATTTGCATCTTAATGTCATTGCCCAGTTTAAAGTCAAATTAAACGAGAGCAGATTATTTTCCCTTGGATGACGTCAGAATAGTCCTCTATGTGAAATAGAAATTTGTCTTTCAGATACCAGTGAAGATTTGAAAACCCAAGTGAGAAAGTTGGAGCGTTTGATTCAACAGCTGGAAAACCAGGTAAAAAAAATGATTTTTTGGTTTAAAAATCTGTGATTCTTTTAAGCGAGTGCTGGGTCCAATTTCTCGTCCAATGGTTCTCAGCATTGCGGTCCCTGGACCCAGAAGTCCGCGTGCTGTTTTCAATTTCAGAATGGTGTAACGAGTTGGGTTGTTTTACCTCTGAGCGGCACTTTTTTTGCACACCATGGGCTAAATGGCCAGGTCACATGGACCCTGAAGGCTCAGAGAAGGTTGGGGGAGGGGACCCACTGGAACAGCTGTTAGGAAACAGATGGTAGCCTCCCGTCAAGGCCATCCAGCGTGTTCTTTAACGTGCACAGGGTATGGCTCTCTCCCGCACACGGGGCCACGGCTTAACGTCCAATCCGACGGACGGCGGCCTTTCCAAACCCATCGGTGTCCCCTACTGACTGTGGACAGGGTGGGTAATTCTGCGGAGATAAATATCAAAGCTGACCCAGCTGGGACTCGAACCTGGGAACTACAGATTACGAGCCTGGCGCGCTACCGACTGAACCACCCCCGCCCCATGGTGTAACGAAAGTAGGCCATTCACTACGGTTGTACAACGGCCTTACGTTTTATTATTTTTGTCTGGAATTATGTCAATTCAATATCCTCTGCAGGGATTTCCGAAATTGAGTGGCCTATCTTCATAGGGGGGGGGGGGGGGCATTAAGACATTACGAGGAGGCAAGCAGGGAATGTGAAATTTTGCGTTTGTTTTTAATTATGAATTGAAATTTTTTTAACAGGGGGGCTTGGCTGAAATGGGAAAAGACGAGGAGGGAGGTTTTCTCAAAAATCGGAATTTTAGGGGGGGGGGGGGGGGGGTTACACCTACACTGATGAGATATAGGTTGGGTTGTCCTACCTCAGAGCGGCATATTTTTGTACACAATGGGCTAAATGGCCAGGTCACAAGGACCCCGTAGGCTCAGAGAAGGTTGGGGAAGGGGACCTACTGGAACAGCTGTTGGGAGACAGATGGTAGCATCCCGTCAAGGCCATCTAGCGTGTTCTTTAACGTGCACAGGGTGTGGCACTCCCGCACACGGGCCACGGCTTAACGTCCCATCCGACGGACGGCAGCCTTTCCACGCCCATCAGTGTCACCTACTGACCGCGGGCAGGGCGAGGAATTTTGCGCAGATAAATATCAACGCTGACCCAGCTTGGACTCGAACTTGGATGAGATATAGACTTCACAAGTTGCAAACATGAACCTTTTTGCCCACGATCCAACCACTTGTCCCCTTCCTCCGTGATCCACTCACTTGCCTTCCTTCCCCATTTCCCCCCCACGATCCATCACTCTCCACCCTTCCCCCTTTTCCCCCCACGATCTATGACTTTCAAAAGGGGAACCCCTTTCCCCCCACGATCCATCACTTGCCTCCCTTCGCCCTTTCCCCCCGCGATCCATCACTTGCCTCCCTTCCCCCTTTCCCCCACGATCCATCACTTGCCTCCCTTCCCCCTTTCCCCCCGCAATCCATCACTTGCCTCCTTTCCCCCTTTTCCCTCGCGATCCATCACTTGCCTCCCTATCCCCTTTCCTCTGCGATCCACCACTTGCCTCCCTCCCCCCTTTCCCCCACGATCCATCACTTGCCTCCCTTCCCCCTTTCCCCCCGCGTTCCATCACTTGCCTCCCTTCCCCCCACGATCCATCATTTGCCACCCTACCCCCTTTCCCCCGCGATCCATCACTTGCCTCCCTTCCCCCCACGATCCATCATTTGCCTCCCTACCCCCTCTCCCCCGCGATCCATCACTTGCCTCCCTTCCCCCTTTCCCTTGCGATCCATCACTTGCCTCCCTACCCCCTTTCCTCTGTGATCCACCACTTGCCTCCCTTCCCCCTTCCCCCCACGATCCATCACTTGCCTCCCTACCCCCTTTTCCCCCCGCAATCCATCACTTGCCTCCCTTCCCCCCTTTCCCCCCGCAATCCATCACTTGCCTCCCTTCCCCCCACGATCCATCATTTGCCTCCCTACCCCCTTTCCCCCACGATCCATCACTTGCCTCCCTTCCTCCTTTCCCTCGCGATACATCACTTGCCTCCCTGCTCCCTTTCCCCCCACGATCCATCACTTGCCTCCCTACCCCCTTTCCTCTGCGATCCATCACTTGCCTCCCTTCCCCCCACGATCCATCACTTGCCTCCCTACCCCCTTTTCCCCCCTGCGATCCATCACTTGCCTCCCTTCCCCCTTCCCCCCCCGCGATCCATCACTTGCCTCCCTTCCCCCTTTCCCCCCACGATCCATCACTTGCCTCCCTTCCCCCCGCGATCCATCACTTGCCTCCCTTCCCCCTTTCCCTCGTGATCCATCACTTGCCTCCCTTCCCCCTTTCCCCCCGCGATCCATAACTTGCCTCCCTTCCCCCTTTCCCCCCACGATCCATCACTTGCCTCCCTTCCCCCTTTCCCCCGCGATCCATCACTTGCCTCCCTTCCCCCTTTTCCCTCGCGATCCATCGCTTGCCACCCTATCCCCTTTCCTCTGCGATCCATCACTTGCCTTCCTTCCCCCTTTCCCCCCACGATCCATCACTTGCCTCCCTTCCCCCCGCGATCCATCACTTGCCTCCCTTCCCCCTTTCCCTCGTGATCCATCACTTGCCTCCCTTTCCCCCCGCGATCCATCACTTGCCTCCCTTCCCCCTTTTCCCTCGCGATCCATCGCTTGCCACCCTATCCCCTTTCCTCTGCGATCCATCACTTGCCTCCCTTCCCCCTTTCCCCCCACGATCCATCACTTGCCTCCCTTCCCCCTTTCCCCCCATGATCCATCACTTGCCTCCCTACCCCCTTTCCCCCCGCGATCCATCACTTGCCTCCCTTCCCCCCACGATCCATCATTTGCCTCCCTTCCCCCCTTTCCCCCGTGATCCATCACTTGCCTCCCTTCCCCCCCACGATCCATCACTTGCCTCCCTTCCCCCCACGATCCATCATTTGCCTCCCTACCCCCTTTTCCCGCGATCCATCACTTGCCTCCGTTCCCCCTTTCCCTCGCGATCCATCACTTGCCTCCCTACCCCCTTTCCTCTGCGATCCATCACTTGTCTCCCTTCCCCCCTTTCCCCCCACAATCCATCACTTGCCTCCCTTTCCTCCGCGATCCATCACTTGCCTCCCTACTCCCTTTCCCCCCCACGATCCATCACTTGCCTACCTTCCCCCCGCGATCCAGATCGTTCCAGATTCATTCCCGCCTACACCTCCATTCATCTCCTAGGCCAAAATCCTGTGAATCTTTTCGGTTGGTTTATTATAGATTGTTTTTTGCTTCACGTATTGTTTGTCCGTCTGTTTTTCTCCTTTCCCATATTCTTATCATTGAATTCTTTTTCCAGCCGACTTTCAGTAATCTTCGCAATCCATCGATCGACATCAAGGAAGAGCAAATGGTAAGTGAACGACATGACTACGCCTCTTATTTCAATTTGCGAGCAATGGATAATTTCTAAAAATGATTTCAATCAACTATTGTTATTTTCACTGCCAGACTCTTCCCAAGTCCCTAAGCACACAAAACGATAGTTGCTCCCTTACGTATGGCAGTTCTCTTTATATAATTTTTTATAAGACAATGTAATTGTGATTTTTTTTTCCTTTCATAACCTTGAAGACAGTTTTTTCACAGTCTGTTTTTTTAGCAATTATACCTGTCCCTCTATATTTACAAGGCAGATAAGTTTCCGGGTTGGGTTGTTGTTGGGTTGTTTTACCTCTGAGCGGCACTTTTTTGCACACCATGGGTTAAATGGCCAGGTCACAATGACCCGAAGGCTCAGAGAAGGTTGGGGGAGGGAACCCTCTGGAACAGCTGTTGGGAGACAGATGGTAGCCTCCCGTCAAGGCCATCCAGCGTGTTCTTTAACGTGCACAGGGTATGGCTCTCCCGCACACGGAGCCACGGCTTAACGTCCCATCCGACGGACGGCGGTCTTTCCAAGCCCATCGGTGTCCCCTACTGACCGTGGACAGGGCGGGGAATTTTGCGGAGATAAATCTCAACGCTGACCCAGATGGGACTCGAACCTGGGAACTACAGATTACGAGCCTGGCGCGCTACCGACTGAGCCACCCCCGCCCCAGGTTTCCGGGAAATCACCATGTAAATCGAAACCAACACCTTATGGAAAAAAGAGGGACAAAATCCGAAAAAAAATCCTTCTATGAATAAAACGTAGAATGAAGTTTTATTTATACATATTTATCTCAAATTTCATATCAGCAACAACAATAAGCATCAATGAAATATTGTTTTGTATTTTATTTGCTCTAATTCAGATGAGCTTAGATTATCAATAAACTAGATAAACTTTGATTAATTTCTCACAAATATTTCGTTTTGGTGACGAAAAAGACTCATTTTTAATGTAAACGTACACTCTCGCATTTGAAAGCGAAATTTGAAAGAAAATATCTCATTGAAGAGAAATTTGTAGGTATTTATGAACTGAATATAAATTAGAAATTAAGCATTTGTTTTACACTCGATGCTTTATTTGTAAAATTAGTATTTATATGATATTTTATGAAACTGTGTACTTACCAATCAGCTGTATTTAACTTATGTAATAGTGTGCAAAGATAAACTTGCTGCTAAACATGACAACTAAAACTAAACAAAGCAAGTTTTAACTGGCCTGGTTTTGGGGCGGGGGTGGCTCAGTCGGTAGCGCGCCAGACTCGTAATCTGTAATTACCAGGTTCGAGTCCCATGTGGGTCAGCGTTGAGATTTATCTCCGCAAAATTCCCCACCCTGCCCACGGTCAGTAGGGGGCACCGATGGGCTTGTAATGCCCGCCGTCCGTCGGATGGGACGTTAAGCCGTGTCCCAGTGTGCGGGAGAGCCATACCCTGTGCACGTTAAAGAACACGCTGGATGGCCTTGACGGGAGGCTACCATCTGTCTCCCAACAGCTGTTCCAGTGGGTCCCCTCCCCCAACCTTCTCTGAGCCTTCGGGGTCCATGTGACCTGGCCATTTAGCCCATGGTGTGCAAAAAAGTGCCGCTCAGAGGTAAAACAACGCAACCCAACTGGCCTGATTCAAGTCTAGAAAAGTCTGATCTCGCTGCCGATCCAAAACAGGTTTCATTTCAATAAAATGCAGCGAAACAAATTCAATTACAATGTCAAGAATACAATTTCAGAGAAAGAATACAAATATAACTTTCTGCAGACGGTGACTTTATTAATAGAGTAAAATGTAAGTATGATGAACGCCTGATTTAAGTTATTGTTTATTTGTTCGTTATGATTATTGTTTCAGTTCAGTTCGGTAATTTTTTTAGTTTCGAAATAATAGGAAATCCCAGGTATGTATCATTAGGGTGCCTTCATCACTTCAGCCACTCTCCCCACTGCAAACGTAGTGGGTGGACGAGTTTTTGAAGAATGAGAATTTCCTGAAGTTGGTAGTCGAGTGTCATTTCCTCTCTGCGAGCCAGCACCCAGTTTCTTCCACACTGACGCTTTCCACACTGACGAGCCAGCACCCAGTTTCACAGAAGCACCTTCAGATCCTCCACCATGTCTAATCTGTAACCTAATCTTGGCAGCCAAAAGAGTTACTGGGGACTCTTAGTTTGGCTTTTCCATCGATAAGCCCGTCGACCAGCTGCCAGCTACCAGTCGCGAACCTTCAACTTCGTCCTCTCCATTGTGAGCGGGCCAAAGCCTCCCAGTGAACAGTGTTCCGATCCCGATATCACTGAGCCGCAATGAGCCCACTGGACCAGGCACCACTCCCAGTCCGCAGACCCTGAATACAGCCCCTCAACCGGGGCTGCAACCCCCAGCTTCTCAGGAGACAAGTCAATAAGCCCACTGGACCAGGGACCCAATCCGGTCCGCAGACCCTCAACAGGCCCCCTCCACCGGGGGCCACAAGATATCTAAGCTCCAGAGTGCCAGCGATCCGAACCCAACTTATCAGAGGCACCGTAGACCCCCCACCACGACAAGATGGTCCCACTTCGGGGGGAGCGAGGATGTACAGGTAGCCTTTGGCATTCAGGGACCCATCCAGTGTGGTACCAGCGGTCCCAGGTCATACCAAGAAAACATCCCCCAGACATGCACACTGCCACCGCCGGCCTGTACTTGACCAACAAGTGTGTCCAGGTGTTGATTCTCGTGTGTCATATGCCGTATTCACCACCGCCTGTCTCTTCTGTGGAGTAGAAACCTCGATTCGTCGGAGAAGGCAACCTGTTCCACTCTTCCACTGTCCAATGACGGTAGTCTTATGCGAACTGCAGGCGTTATTGCCGATGGACCTTGGTTAACATGGCGTCTTTACGCAGCATCGACTTTGGAGACCCATGCGTAACAGAGTTCGCTCTACTGTTATCTGGGACACGTACCTGGGTGGCCCAGCGTTCATTTGAAGTGGTCAATTGCTGTACTGTTGCGCGTCGATTGCCCTTTACCAGTTGACGAAGGAGACGTTCTCTTCTGGGGTCGATGGCCTTTGGGGCTCCACAGTATGACGCCTGGAGGTAATCGGTGTACCAGCGGTCCATTCTTGGTACCTCACAAACAGCCCACGAAGTCTGCTGTCTCCGAGATGCTTCCACCCATGGCGCGGTAGCCGATGATCATTCTTTTTTGAACGTCCGTCAAATCAATACCTCTGACCATTGTGCTCAAATTACGCACTATGGCTCATCTGTCCTTATATCTCCATGTGGTCGACCTTGTCATGTGCACTCTGTGATGCACCTGGGTGGGTACACTGTGATTCCGTGGGTGGTCATATTATTCTGATACGACTGTGTACATTTCCAATGACTAACCCCACGTTATAATGTTTAAAGCCACCAACAGAGGATGATTTTTCGGCGGTCAGTTGGGATATTTTACCTGTGAGTGGCAGTTATTTTGCACACAATGGACTAAATGGATAAATCACAAGAACCCCGAGGGCTCAGAGAAGGTTGGGGGAGGGTGACCCACTGAACACCTGTAAGGAGACAGATAGTAGCCTCTGGTCAAGGCCATCCTTGACCAGAGGAAGGTTAAGTTAAAGAACACGTTAACTTAACCTTCTTAAACCTGCACAGGGCAGGGCCTCGGCGGACGGTGGCCTTTCAAGCCCATCGGTGTCCCCTACTGACCTTGGGCAGGGCGGGGAGTTTTGCAGATATAAATCTCAATTCAAGCTGGGACTTTAATGAAATAATAATTCATTTTCAAACATATGTAGAATGTTGCATTTTAATCTGAAGGATAAATATTTCGTTTTTTCTACATTTAAAAATAATTCATTTCTAATATACTATTTTATATTTGTTTTTTCAACTGTTCATTTGTTTCGGTTATTAAATTGTCTATTTTCAGGTGTAAATATCAATGTCGTGATCTGGCAACCTTCGTGACACGAAGGTTGCCAGATCACTAATTTCTAAAAAAAAAAAATCGTTGCCAGATATTTTTTTCTGAATTCTGCAATCAACCATAGTGTTCGGATACTTTTTTGAGCGACTGTACATCTGGTGTCACAAAAAAGGTAATTTCCCGCCATTTTCTTCGAACAGTTTGCTATTGTTGCAGGCAACTGACACTCTGACGTGAGAAGCCAACCAATGCTTACACAATGGAAGACCGCAAAGACGTCAGTCCCCCCCCCCCTTCCCCCCAATGCATATCCGTGTCTGCACCCACCGACAAATTTCTGTGTCAACGGAACAAGGTCATGGTCGTGCAGTTTGTTTTGAAGCATGGAAGAGGGGAAAGTCTTAGACCGGAAACCTGTTTCAATTGCTTCCCGTAATCGGTGCGTTTCAGTTTCTCAAAAGTCCCATCATTGAAGAGAACAATTTGTTTATCAAAGATTCCTTTTTCTCATTACAACATTTTTTGTTTATTGTTTACTACACGATTCCTAGAAAAACGAATGAAGACAGACTCTGTAATTGAAATTTCAATTACAGAGTCTGTCTTCACTCGTGTTCTAGGAATCGTGTAGTAAACAAAAAACAAAAAGTGTTGTAATGAGAGAGGAATATCGGTTTATCTGGAACCGAATCTGTACCCAACTTTCCAATAAGGGTTGGGCACTTTTTTGCACACCGTGGGCTAAATGGCCAGGTCACAAGGACCCCGAAGGCTCAGAGAAGGTTGGGGGAGGGGACCCACTGGAACAGCTGTTGGGAGACAGATGGTAGCCTCCCGTTAAGGCCATCTAGTGTGTTCTTTAACGTGCACATAGTATGGCTCTCCCGCACACAGCGCCACGGCTTAACGTCCCATCCGACGGACGGCGGCCTTTATTAGCATGATTATTACAATACATAATCTACGGGGAACTTACTGCCAACTTGTACAGAAATATTATTCATGGAAGCGACTCCATTCCAAGTGCAGAACGGGAGATATCTCTTTGGTTCACAGAAAAAGAACTTGTCAACTACACCCCCCGCATTAGATAGCTGGATCTATGAAGATAATTAGATCTTATCTGAACCTGATAACTCTTTCCCGTAGATTATATATTGTAATAATCATGCTAATAAAGGCCGCCGTCCGTCGGATGGGAAGTTATCGGTGTCCCCTACTGACCGTGGGCAGGGCGGGGAATTTTGCGGAGATAAATATCAACGCTGGCCCAGCTGGGACTCGAACCTGGGAACTACAGATCACGAGCCTGGCGCGATACCAACTGAGCCACCCCCGCCCCTCCAATAAAGGAGGATGTTACATAAACGTACTCACGAAGAAATTTACAATTCATTCGAGAAAATTGAGTCTTAAATTGAAGCGCATTTTGCCACAGGAAAATGCTGCGAATTGTATACGTGTTTATGATAATTTATACAAATATTACCTGTAGCATTTCATACTCAAGCAAATATTGGTGAAAATATTATTTAAGATATAAAAAATAATTCGATAACAAGACTTAATATTTGAGATTGAAAAATTTTTGTCTTAGATTGTTCCTATCAAGAATGTAAATTTAAAACATGTCTTGTGATAACTATAGGGGTATCAGCCTACTCTCTGTTCCAGGTAAAGTTCTTTCCATGATTATGTTTAATAGAATTAAGAATCTGGTTGACAGTCAATTGCGTGATGAGCAATGTGGATTCAGAAGTGGTAGGGGATGTGTGGATCAGATATTTTCACTTAGGCAGATTCTTGAGAAATGTTTAGAGTTTCAGAAACCTTTGGTTGCTAGCTTTGTTGATTTCAAAAAGGCTTTCGACTCTGTTGATCGTCATAATTTGTGGTTGATTGTGAAATCATATGGTATACCAGACAAGTTGGTTAACATAACGAAAACTCTCTATAATAACACTGAGTCGTGTGTGAGAGTTGGTAAGGCTTGTAGCAATTGGTTCAGCATTACTTCTGGTGTTCGACAAGGGTGCATTTTGTCTCCTTTTCTCTTTAGCTTGGTTATTGATTATGTTATGCGAAATTCACTTCAAGGGAAAGATTTTGGCCTTTAATGGGCTGGAGATACGAAAATTTCTGATTTAGATTATGCTGATGATTTAGCCCTTTTGGCAAATGATGTTGATGAGATGAACTCTTTCATTCGAGCTGTTGATGAGACTGGTAGTAGAGTAGGTTTGGTTATAAACAGAGAGAAAACTAAAGTGATGAAAATTGGTCAGGGAGGTTGTGATTCAGTTAATCTGAATGGTTGCAGTCTTGAGCAGGTGTCACAGTTCAATTATCTTGGGAGCTATGTAACAGATAATGGTGATGTGCGGCATGAGATTAACAGACGAATAGGGATTGCTGCCGGGACTTTTAAGAATCTATGGAGATTGTGGAGAAATAGGCGTATACACCTAAAGACTAAAATTAGACTGTATAATAGTTTGGTTCTTTCTAGGGTTAGTTATGGTAGAGAAACTTGGACGCTGTGTAAACAAGATAACAGGAAACTAGATGCTTTTGATTCTAGATGCTTACGCAGTATCTTGGGCATTAGGTGGTTCAACTTTGTAACTAATGATGAGATTAGGCAAAGGAGTTTGCAACCTCCTTTAAGCAGCATATTGTGCAGAGAGAGACTCCGTTGGTTTGGCCATGTTACCCGTATGAATAATTATAGATTGGCGAATAGGGTTATGAACAGTGTGCCTAAAGTCCTCAGAAAGAAGGGGAGACCTAAGATGCGGTGGGCAGACAATATCAAACAGGACCTTATTAGAATTGGTGTGCAGTGGCCAGATGCAGCAGATGTAGCTCAGGATAGACTTGCTTGGAGAACTAAATTGCACGGTCTGGTTGGACCTCCGTAGCCCATGGCTGCATGAGGATGATGATGATGATGATGATGCATAGATTAACATTCATTATTCCTGACGTTTAAATATCTGACTTTTTTAAACCCCACGCATATAACTGTCTGTGAGCTTTGTCATCCCCCCCCCCTGCCTTTATTTTTTTCTAGTTCTGGGTCAGTCTTTCAATTAATCCAGATAATTAGCATTCTGTTTTAACCACGAACTTTCTTTCGTTGCCATTTCCCGAGTATAAATATCTCTCCGTTATTTCTCCTAACAGCTGCATTTGGTGCAACACAGCCTGTTGCCAGATGAAGGAATGGAAGTTCAACTGGAGACGTCTTTAAAATCGTATGCTGAGCAAACGAAAATTGTAGGAGGATCTATTTAGTAAGTGCATCACAATTCTTTAACGAAAATTACCAATAATAATTAGTATTGTGAGAAAGGGTAGTTTTGCAGAGATCAAGTTTAAACTATCAGGACTCAACTAACTAACATAGGCGAGTATACTGTATATATACAGGGTTATTCAAAACTTATCGTTCAAATTTCGTGGGGAGGTAGGGAATACGTAAGGAAACCGATTTCACATAGGAAAAAAATTAAAAAAATTAGAAAAAAAAATTAGTGAATTTGTTTAAAATATTTACAGAATATTCTTAGACCGTTACAATAAAAATTTATTATATACAGGGTGATTCAAAACTTATCGTTCAAATTTCGTTGGGAGGTAGGGAATACGTCAGGAAACCGATTTCACATAGGAAAGTATGTCCGCAAACGTCATCTACATGAGCAAAATGGACAAGTAAAGTGAACACAAGGAAACAGTACAGTTAAGTGGTAACGAATGTGACTTTTATTCCAACAAGGTAAAGTACAGGTTCACAGTAGGTGCTCAAAATTGCGACCATTTACACGGACACAGGATTCACAGCGCCGTTGCATTGACCGCCGAACATTTTCAAAAACGCCTGGCATATCACGGACAATGCCTGCGGCGGTCACTATTCGTGCAACAAGGTCCATTTCACTGTCGACGGGGGTCTCGTACACAGGGTATTTCATGGCCCCCCACAAAAAGAAATCCATGGGCGATAAATCAGGTGACCTGGGTGGCCAAGCGATCGCTGATGACAGCGGGAGTGGTCGGGCGAGCTGTACACTGGTTGGGTACACACAGCGCCCTCTACATACGCATGCGTACATACTTTCCTATGTGAAATCGATTTCCTGACGTATTCCCTACCTCCCCACGAAATTTGAACGATAAGTTTTGAATCACCCTGTATATAGCTATGCGTCTCTTAACGTCTACGATATGAAATATGACGTTATGTGATTTGGACGTTGTGCGAACACCATACTATATACTTAGAAAAGTTATATGGTATACTATAGTGTACCTGTATTGATAAAATAGCCAAGATACTGTACACATACAGTACTGTATTTCAGCTAATGTACTGTATCTGGCAAGGTAACACTGTACAGTATATGGGTTAAGTAAAAAAATGTAAAATACTGTATACTGTACATATGCTAATATGTAATCTGTACTTACCACAATTGGAGTTTGCAGGGCTAACGTACAGTTGGGGGCTGTTGCTGGTACGGTTCTGTACTGTACAAGATACTGAACTTACACTAAATTACTTTATGTACACTATAATACACTGTACAGCTGTATGTACAATAAAAACTTTTATTTTGTTTCTATAAACTAACCTTAGGCTACTTGGTAAACTTTTTTAATTTTAAACTTTGAAATTTTTTTCCACTTTTTAAACTTTTACGTAAAACTTTCTCTTAGCCTATATCACACACAATTTCAGTAAGAGGAACAGGATCATCCACATCACTGTCCTCAGCTTCCTCATAGCGTTCCACTGGAAGAATTTCTGGTCAAATAATATCCATTAATGAACTGTCACCAACCATGACAATAAGATCTCCTATAATGCTTGAAGGACCTGGCTGAGGCTCTTCTTGGGGAGGAGGTGCTGGCTTCTTCAGGAATATATCAAGTGTTGTTTACCTAGTGTGCTTTTTCTTCTCTTCATATATTTCTTCATATGCAGCAAACACTGCATGAGCATTCCTCTCTATCAGTGAAAACTTTTCAGTGTTTGGGTCCATCTCTTCAGCAAGCTGTTAAGGTTTTAGCCTTAACCGCAAAGAATCACCGCAAAGAATTTTGCTAACCCCTTAACCGTGAACCACTTCTGCATCTGTTCTTCTCCTACTGCAGTTTCCTATTCCCTTGCTTCTTCAGCTATTCCCTCTAGTTCTGGCTCCAGCAACTCTTCATTAGTCGGTTGGGTTGGGTTGTTTTACTTCTGAGCGACACTTTTTTTCACACATGGGCTAAGTGGACAGGTCACATGGACCCCGAAGGCTCAGAGAAGGTTGGGGGAGGGAATCCACTGGAACAGCTGTTGGGAGACAGATGGTAGCCTCCCGTCAAGGCCATCCAGCGTTTCTTTAACGTGCACAGGGTATGGCTCTCCCAGCACACGGGATCACGTCTAATGTCACCGATGGGCTTGGAAAGGACGGCGGCCTTTCCAAGCCCATCGGTGTCCCCTACTGACCGTGGGCAGGGCGGGGAATTTTTCGGAGATAAATCTCAACGCTGACCCAGCTGGGACTCGAACCTGGGAACTACAGATTACGAGCCTGGCGCGCTACCTACTGAGCCACCCCCGCCCCCTTCATTAGTCAGTTCCTAAGGTACCACCTCTAGAAGTTCAATATCTTCATCGTCTATGTCAAGGTTCAGGCAGCATGCCATGTCGACAATATTTCTATTAATCTTTGAAACTTCCTCATCCTTTTCAAAACCTTTAAAATCATGCACATACCGCTTCAGTGTTTCGTTCATTGGTGGTCACATCATCCCAGGCCCAAGCAAGGTTCTTTATGCAATGGTGTATGTTGTACGCCTTCCAAAACTGCATCAGTCTTACCAGTGTCATCAGTTGCAGCAATAGCATGAGCAAAGGTCCTCTTCAGATAGTAGGTCTTGAAAGCTGCAATGACCCCTGGTCCGTTGACTGGATTAAAGAGGTGGTGTTTGGTGCGAGGACCACTTTAATGTTGCTGTGGTGATCAATGAAAGGGGATGTCCCAGAGCATTGTCTATAATCTGTAAGATCTTGAAAGGTATTCCTTCTTCCAAGCGGTACTTTTCCATTTCCCTGGCATAGCAATCGAGGGCATTCTGGAAAAGCACTTGTGTCATCCAGGACATTTTATTGGACCTGTAATAAACAGATAAGGTATTTTTATTAATGTTGTTGAAAGCCCTGGGGTTTTCATTATGCCAAATAACAAAAGGCTTTAATTTGTAGCTGGCAACACTGCCTCCTAACAACACCGTCACCCTGTCTTTAAAAGCCTTAAAGCCTGGCGTTGACTTGGCCTCCTTTTCGATGAAGCTCCTTTCAGGCATTCGTTTCCAGAATAAAAATGTTTCGTCCATATTAAAAATTTGCTTGTGCAAACCCTTTGCAATTAGTTTATCTAGAGTTTCGACAAAATCTTCTGCTGCCTTAGCATCAGCCCTCCGCAGACTCACTTTCACATTATGCAGCGAAAACCGTTGTTTGAAGCGATTGAACCAACCAGAACTAGCACTAAACTCGATATTGTAGTCTGGTCCTGCTTTTTCTTTAAGCATTTCGAACAAGCTTCGTGCCTTAGCAGTGATCATCAGTGTGCTGAGAAGGATTCGCTTCTGTGTTTGGCCCTCAATCCAGGTTGTTGCTTGGGTTGTTTTAAGTCTTAGCGGCACTTTTTTGCATACCATGGGCTAAATGGCCAGGTCACAAAGGACCCCGAAGGCTCAGAGAAGGTTGGGGGAGGGGACCCACTGGAACAGCTGTTGGGAGACAAATGGTAGTCTCCCGTCAATGCCACCCAGCGTGTTCTTTAACGTTGGGTTGTTTTACCTCTTAGCGGCACTTTTTGCACACCATGAGCGAAATGGCCAGGTCACAAGGACCCCGAAGACTCAGAGAAGGTTGGGGGAGGGGACCCACTGGAACATCTGTTGGGAGACAGATGGTAGCCTACCATCAAGGCCATCCAGTGTGTTCTTTAACGTGCATAGGGTATGGCTCTCCCGCATACAGGGCCACGGCTTAACGTCCCATCCGACGGACGGCGGTCTTTCCAAGCCCATCGGTGTCCCCTACTGACCGTGGGCAGGGCGGGCAGTTTTGCGGAGATAAGTCTCAACGCTGACCCAGCTGGGACTCGAACCTGGGAACTACAGAACACGAGCCTCGGGCGCTACCGACTGAGCCACCCCCGCCACACCTCAATTTAGGTCATTAGCAATTTTTCCACATATGATACAGTTCGCTCTCGCATTTTCGTAAACCTTATACTTTTCAGTGTAGCCGATCCTTTAACAGCTTGGATAATTTTTTTTCTTTCTTCTTAAGGATTGTCGTGACTGACAGGAAAATTAAATAAAATAAAAGCTCTTCAATTTAGTACATTTTATGATTTATAATTTTCTCTTTTTTTGGGGGGGGAGGGCTTAGAGCCCATACCCTATCTTATTGAAATACATGTTAAAATATCCCTGGCAAACACGGATTATACTTAACCCAGAATTGACAGGAATGAATTTACTGTGTTAAGCAGGGATTACTTGCATAATTTTATTTCTCATGCCATACTTTATTTTCCTGGAGGAATCATTAAAGAATCAGTAATTTTAGTTTTCTGTAAATACAAAAAAAATATATATGAAAACCAAAATTTAAAAAAATTTTGAAAAAAAAATATATAGATTATATTTTGAGTTTGCGTATATTTTCGTATATTTTTATTTATATATATTTTCATATATTTTTATTTTCAGTACGTGTCTCTGTAAGAAGCCAGAAAATCCGTCGTATTTCGTTTATGAACTGTGGGAAGATGACATTGCTTGGGGCAGGTGAGATCAAGTCTCTCTTTTAGTTTGTATAGAAATCTAAACCTTTCACATTTCAATATAAAAAAAGATCCTCATAATAGATTTTTTAATTCTCAATAACTGATCTCTAAACAATATTAATGACTGTGGCTGAATACTGACTTATGAATAAGCACTACAAGTGAGCTCCCAACTTGTAACTCAGAAACATTATGCTAATGGGGAGGTAATAAGATGTTTTTCTGTTTTTTATGACAGACACATCCGGTCTGAAGTATCCAAGGCCTTCCAGCACCAGAATGTTGATTGTTTAAAGAAAACAGAATCGGTAATTGTCTTAGAGATACCAAGTAAGTTTGGCAAAATGTCATAGCACATTCATTCTTATATTTCTTTGAATCTTATAAATCATAATTTTGCATTTAACCGCAGCTCATTTCACTCAGTAATAAGCTTTGAAAAAGTGACACGCGACACAGCGGTTACGGTTATAGTGAATATTATTGTTTGTAAATAGCAAATGGTTAATTTCCGAGGGAAGTAGTGATGGGGAAAGAGAATCAAAAACGAAAAACCGGAACCTGCATTTCATATATTTTTTTGCTTAGTGAAATTTCTATTTTAGCATTTTTAGCTCCTAAGCTCTTGTTTTCACTTGGTTGTCTGTCTGTCCGTTTGTGAAAGCTCAGCTGTTTTGTTTTAATGAAAAATAAAGGACACCTCAAGCAGTTGCTTGCCACAGAAGTTTGACAGGAAACCTATACGTTATTAAATGTATTAAACAGAAGGAGGCAAGACCTCGGCAGAAATAAAGCACAGAAACATACATTCCTTATCTGGAGCTCGAATTCAAGTCTCTTTAACCAGTGGCGAATTAGGTGTAAAAATCCTTTTAGATTAGATAAGTACAATAAGGTATTATTGTATGATTAGCATTTTATGATTTTTGCAATCGTTTGAATCTCCATCGTTAAAGAACTCTGAAGTCGCGAAACACTTTAAACGAGTATTTTAAAGAATGTATTCATGGTAGAAATTTCAATTTTTTGGTAGAAATGGCAGGTTAAGACGTTTAAAGAGGCTTGTTTCCTTAATCCCAGGAGTTAGGATGCATTTTCTTTTTAGAGATAAATTAAAAATTCTTCTCTTGTTGTATGTATGCTAATAAAATATTACGATACTCTAAGCAATGAAGTCCATCATAGACAAAGATTTTTTGTATAATAATAATTGCTTAGTTAAAGAATATCATTTTGAATATTTGCATTTCAATCTTACAGGTTCTTGGTGGCAATTATCTTTATGACAATGGGTCCATAGGCAATCTTTTCCAGCTCTTAAATCTGAAACCAGAATTGTTCTCTTAGTGAAGCAACTGTCCCCTCACAGAAGCACCACGCCTGAAAATAGAGCTTCCAGAACATCCTGGAACTTCAGAAGACTTGTAATGACTTCTTAAATATATATCTATCTAAGACATATTGTGAATTATTGTAAACTCTAAAGTAATAGTTTCAGTGAACGACTTCTCATTACAAATTGACTACTTGTTAGCGTTGAAATTAAAAGATTTGAAGATTATACCAAAGTATAATTATTGTCTTTGAGAGAGAAATACTGCAGGAGAAGGGATCACTTAATTAGGTACTGTTCCATGTTGTGTGGGGAGAAGAGATCGGATTTTCATTACCCTTATTAGTATTCTTAAGGGGGGAGGGGGAGAGCATACCCCTGAACCTACCAGGGTCAATAAATAAATAAATACCCCCTCAAGCAGCTGCTTGCCACAGAGGTATGACAGGAGCCTGTCAGTTTATATGCACAGTAGTAGATCTGAGAGGATGGCAGGACCTCAGCAGAAAACAACACATACATCCATGCCTTATCCGGGACTCGAACCCAGGTCCCTTAGATCAGTAGCCAAGCGCGCTAACCACTCGGCCACGGACGGCCCAGGGTCAATAAAAATTCAGATATAGAACTCAGTGACATCAAATAGATTTTTAAGAAAAATACGACTGAAAATGATTATCAAAGATCTCTCAATTAAATCTGCTTCAATCCTAATTTTCATCAATATCGTTCGGTTTTTAGAGTTGCAAAGGGACTGGCAAGAGGTAACACATCGAATAGCTCCCAGGCGGATGGTAAACAACAGGCTTTTATAGTTTTCAGTGCAAGCCTGTCGTCCGTCACTTCGTTTGCCCCTCGCATCTGCCCACGTGCAAGCATGTCTTCAGTGGTGTCGCCTCTGACAGAACTGGAACGAACCAGAGTGGAGTACCGTGGTGTTTAGTGACGAATTTGTTTTTGTCTTGGTCAGCACGACGGTAGACGTGTTCACAATCCAGGGAAAACAAATGCTACCCACTGCGTGCATCACACAGCTCCAGTACCTGGTGTTTGGTGCCATTAGTCGGACATCTCGGTCAGAACTGGCCATCATTAGGGGATCTCTAACTGCCGAATATGTTGCCAACATTTTTCAGCCAGTGGCTACCCCATTTGTTCAGCAGCATGATCCTTTTACCAGCAAGATAATGTCTATCCCCACACAGTCTGCATTCATCTGCAGTACTACATGAGCAAAACATTCAGATACTACCATGGCCAGCATGCTCGCCGAACCTTTCAGGTATTGAACACGTCTGGGGCATGATGGGCTTGCAGCTCCAACAACACCCAAGAGTGTTCATGAATGCATTGCTGTGGGGGGCGTTCAACATCACACTTAATTATACCACTTTACCGGGAAAGGGGTAATTTTCCGTATTTTTTTTTGATAATGTAATCACTCGTACATCTCAGTGTATGCTAATAGCTGCCTGCGTTTCAATAAAATGGCATTAATCCTTCCAGGTGTTGCAATTTTTTTTCTTGTATTGTAATTAACAAGTTAATAAAAACTAGTTAAAATGAAGGTAATATCCTTTTATACCAAACTTTACAGGTGTAAAAATAAATTTAGCAATTCCCGTAATAATCATGCTTAATTTCAATACCTTCGGATTTTTTTCCCCCAGAACGAGCCAACTTGCAAAGTATTGCAGCTTCCATAGCTTTTCAAATACTGACCGCATATTGTTAGGTTGGGTTGTTTTACCTCTGAGGGCACTTTTTTGCACACCGTGGGCTAAATGGCCAGGTCACAAGGACCCCGAAGGCTCAGAGAAGGTTTGGGGGAGGGGACCCATTGGAACAGCTGTTGGGAGACAGATGGTAGCCTCCCGTCAAGGCCATCCAGCGTGTTCTTTAACGTGCACAGAGTATGGCTCTCCCACACACGGGGCCACGGCTTATCGCCCCATCCGACGGACGGCGGCCTTTCCAAGCCCATCGGTGTCCCCTACTGACTGTGGGCAGGGCGGGGAATTTTGCGGAGATAAATCTCAACGCTGACCCAGCTGGGACTCGAACCTGGGAACTGCAGATTACGAGCCTGGCGCGCTACCGACTGAGCCACCCCCGCCCCATCCCCTTCCCTGGCTAATAAATTTTTCAGACATAATGAATGCACGAGCTCGCTGGGGTCAACCAAAATTGGGGGTGGACGGGTTTGAATTTCTCAAAATCCCCACAGATTTAAAGGTGAAAAGTTATTCAAAATAATTGCTGTCACCTATAAATTTGAAAAAAGGAATACTTTAAACTAGGGTTCTCAATGTGGGGTACGCCGTGAGAGCTCAAAAGTCGCTAGATCTAGTAACAAAGTAAAAATAATCATTGTTATACTATAACTATAGTCTTATCTATCTATACAAGGGGTACGCCAGTTACATACACATTTCCAGGGGGTACGTGAAGCATAAAAGGTTGAGAACCACTGATATATATGTTTTATTTTATTCCCATTGTTATACTGTAACTATAGTTTTATCTATCTATACAAAGGGTACGTCAGTTACATACACATTTCCAGGGGGTACGTGAAGCATAAAAGGTTGAGAAGCACTGATATATATGTTTTATTTTATTCCCATTGTTATACTATAACTATAGTTTTATCTATCTATACAAGGGGTACGCCAGTTACATACACATTTCCAGGGGGTACGTGAAGCATAAAAGGTTGAGAACCACTGATATATATGTTTTATTTTATTCCCATTGTTATACTATAACTATAGTTTTATCTATCTATACAAGGGGTACGCCAGTTACATACACATTTCCAGGGGGTATGTGAAGCATAAAAGTTTGAGAACCACTGATATATATGTTTTATTTTATTCCCATTGTTATACTATAACTATAGTTTTATCTATCTATACAAGGGGTACGCCAGTTACATACACATTTCCAGGGGGTATGTGAAGCATAAAAGTTTGAGAACCACTGATACATTTGTTTTATTTTATTCCCATTGTTATACTATAACTATAGTTTTATCTATCTATACAAAGGGTACGCCAGTTACATACACATTTCCAGGGGGTACGTGAAGCATAAGTTTGAGAACCACTGCTTTAAACTTGTATCTGATTTCGCGTGATTAAACATCAACAGCTAAAGTCATTCATAATAACTTGCCACCAATAATTTTGAAATAATGAAAACATGAAACTAATTTCTTTTTGATTTCGCGTTTTTAAACTCATTGTTTACTTGGCTGGATCAAGAACCTCCTCCTATAACAGAAAGCCCAGGGACCAAGTCTATGACGCCAGCTTAAGTAGTCCTATGGGTTGGGTTGTTTTACCTCTGAGCGGCACTTTTTTGCACACCATGGGCTAAATGGCCAAGTCACAAGGACCCCGAAGGCTCAGAGAAGGTTAGGGGAGGGGACCCACTGGAACAGCTGTTGGAAGACAGATGGTAGCCTCCCGTCAAGGCCATCCAGCGTGTTCTTTAACGTGCACAGGGTATAGCTCTCCCGCACACGGGGCCACGGCTTAACGTCCCATCCGACGGACGGCGGCCTTTCCAAGCCCATCGGTGTCCCCTACTGACCGTGGGCAGGGCGGGGAATTTTTGCGGAGATAAATCTCAACGCTGACCCAGCTGGGACTCGAACCTGGGAACTACAGATTACGAGCCTGGCGCGCTACCGACTGAGCCACCCCCGCCCCAAGTAGTCCTATGATAGAGATACTTATATTTTTGATTCTATTATTACTGGTGGACTCCTGTGCTAATCTTTATACTAATATTTATCTATAAATATATTTCATTTAGGAGAAAAAGATTATTTTATTAATTAGCATTATGATATTTGATAATAAATAAGAATAATTTTCTTTCTAAATAAATTTAAACGGCTTTATGTTCCATCCGACGGATGTGGACTTCCAAACAGACAGCAGAGAGAGAATTTAGCGGAGATAAATGTCAACCCTGGCACAGTTGGGACTCGAATATGAAAAATTCAGAACTACCGACTGAGTCAACCCCCACTTCAAAAAAAAATTGGAGTTTAAAAGAAGTCAAATTAGAAAGTCAGTATCTCGATGAATAAACTTTCTATGGGAATGAGATTGAAAGCAAATATCTAAAGTCTATCTAAATCTTGAATTTTAGCAATGCTCTTTTCGGTGATGTACCAGAAACTTCCCATTAGTAAATTGTCTCGTGATTCAGTCTCTAAAGTCAATGGAGAGTTAGTGGTATAACCAGAAGGGTTCTGATAGGCCTCGCAACGCCCCCCCCCCCCCCCCCAATACATACACAATCACAGTGGGGATCTGCAAAACATTTAAAAAAAAATTTAATAGTTGTGTAGTAAATATACCAATAAAGGAACAACCAAGAATTGTTTTTCTATGGCTTTAAGTGAATATAAATGAATCACGAATCTTATCTACTAGAAATTACTCTTCTTGCTGCCTGTGGGCCAAAACTCATTCCTTAGTTCTCTAATTCTAGTCTAAGTTGGATGGCTTATTATTTAACATGCACAGGGTAAGGCTTTTCAAGCACACCGAGCCACAGCTTTACGTCCCATACTACGAATGACAGCTTTTCCAAGTCTATCAATATCCCCTTTCTCATCGAGAACAGAGTGGGATTTATGGAGAAATCTAAATGCTGTCACAGTTGGGACACACATTACTAAGGAACTGCATATTACAAGCCTGGAGTGCAACTGACAGAGTCCACTCCAAATCACTTACACAGGGAAATTCAAATGGATAAACTAAAAATTTACCTGCCTTAAAGAAACTTCTTACTTTATGAAACACTTTGAATATGAACTGTACAGAATAATTTCGGAGTATTTGTAAATATATTGCTTTGAATATATACTATATGGAAGTATTATATTCTACTGAGAAATACCTTTCCTCCCCGACATCTTTCCTGATTTTCTTCGTTCTACCGCTGAAAGACTTTTACTACAAACAATGCAATAAATGGGCAGGTTGTAAAATCCCTCAAGGCTCAGATCCAGGAAGAACTTCACTGGACAGATGTTAGGTGGCAAATTACTTTAAGCCGCCATGTGGCCTCTTGTAGAGGGTAGTAACATAGGTGGTATTCTGACGAATGGAAGCCTTTTCGATCCCATCAGTTTCACATTTCTCATCGAGGGAAGAAAGTGCCTTAGCAGGGAAAAATTCTCAAGCAGACGCTGTTGATTCAAAAGCTAATGTCAAATTACGAGCTGGGAACGCTATAGCCAGATTGTGCAATACCCATCTGTCTAATTTACCAGATTACAGACAAAATACAGAGCTAGTTCATTTGAGAACATTCATGTCAATGAAAGCATGGAAACTTTATGGATTTTTAAGAACACAAATTTTTGTGCCCACCCCCAAAAATTGTTTTCTGGCATGTGCCTGGTTTCTCTTATACACACACCGATTAGTGTCTAAAGTTGCTCAATTAGATTTTCAAATGAACCAGAAGTTTCTTTTTTTTTTCAGATTTTTCGCGGATTAGTGACAAAAATCTGAAGGGAAATTCAAACAATAACATTTATATAGCATATTTTTCAGCATTTTCACTTTTCATACTTCTTTGGCGAAAATGCATTCTTGTTTTTTTCAAGTATCCTTTTGCAAGCCATGAAATTTGCTTTCTGGGTGCCTTTCGAGTTCCTGGTCTGAAATCTAAAAAATTATTGATTCAGCATTAGTGTTCGGGCTTACACTTTATTATTTTAACTGGAACGTATCTTTCTGACGAATATGAAATGCAATACGAACATTAACGGTTACGAAATTTAAAAGACAGTCAGAGGTTACAATAATTTCTTGTACTTTGTTTGAATAAAGAAGATGCAAAATTATTTCAAAAATATTCGCAATTTTAATGACAGAACAACCATGTTTCATTCATTACAAATGGCACACTCCATAAATCTTTACATTTGGTACTCTGTTATTTTTACATAAAACTGTACATTTTTTTATGTAAATCACAGCTAACTTCTGAAAATTAAGAAACTTTTATATTCACTTATATCGTTTGTTAATTATAATTTATTATTCACAAAAGTATTACAATTATAGCACCCGATTAAACAGCTTTTTGTGAGAAAGCATAACTTATAGTTCACGTTATATTAGTTTCGTTGTGTATCACATCGTAGGTAACCTAGTAAACAGCAAGTCTTATTATTTTGAATTCGCGAAACCAAGCTCACACATCATAATTCACTTTAGAACTATTCTAATCTTGCAAACAATAACTGGCTTGCACACTACTAAATATCCTCCTAACATTGAATTTAGTTTTTAGTGCCATCCATTTATTTTAGCTTTAAACGATTTCAACATCTTTTTTACCTGAGCAACATCTACTGACACAGAATACAACTCTATTCCAGGTTATACAGGGTGATCAAAAAGTCTGCACCTGATGAGAAATACCTGTACCATTACAATAAACGTTGAAAGTGTCGTGATTCTCGAGACATTTAGGGACACGTGATTTAGTGGGAGATACTGACGCCCTCGCCTGTCTACCAAGTAGTCAGTGAGCCATATTGAGCCAAGCAGTCAGGCACTGTAGGTGTGCATTGTGGCAATCTGTTGAGGAGCGTACGTTCCTTGTGGAACATGTGTTTCGGTGTGGCAGAGAATATACACAGGATGTTCAACAATTCCAGGCACAGTTGACAGAAACCAAGGTGCCCCATTGTAATACAGTGCGGCAGCTGTTTCAGAAATTCCGGGAAACCGGTTCCGTGTGCAACACGCCCAGATCTGGTAGGCCATCAATACTGACAGAGGAGAAAGTGTTGGATATCGCAGACCACATGCTTCGAAGCCTGAAAAAGTCCCATCAGGAGATTGTCACAACAGGTTGGTGTTTCATATGGCACGGTCCATATGGCTGTAAAAAAACGCCTAGGCCCTTACAAAATCACATCCGTGCATGAATTAAAGCCTGCCGAGTATTAAGCAGAGTGCATACTGCAGGTGGTTTGTAGACTTTCTTGACCGTGAAGGAGAGGACATTTTGGACGTCACATTCTTCACAGACGAGGCGTACTTCCATTTGTTGGGGTACGTAAACAGTCAAAACTCTGGTCCTCACACAATCCCCATGAATTCCACGAATCATTACTGCATGATCAGAAGATTGGTGTTTGGGTTGGAATTTCGCGTACGCGCATAGTCAGACCCATTTTTTTCTCCGAGACTGTCAACTCCCAACGATACTGTGGCAATATTCCTTATCCTTCGCGCAATTGTCAGAAGATGAAATTAACAGGGCCTACTTTATACAGGATGGCACCACGGCCCACACATAGCATATGTCTATGGCACTCTTGCACGACGTGTTTGGGGACAGAATCATTTCGAAAAACATTTGGCCTCCTAGATCGGATCTCTCCCCGCCCGATTTTTATCTCTGGGGTGCGATGAAAAAATCTGTGTATTCAGACAATCCCTGCACAATTGATGATTTGGACACGGCCATCGCAGAATACATTTGGAATGTGGACCATGCTGTGCTGAACGACGTCTTCAAGAATACAGCGTCACTAAATGTCTGGAGACGCACGGGGCACACTTTCAACATTTATTGTAATTATACAGGTACGAATCTCTCATTCCTTATCCGGTGCACAGCGACTTTTTGATCACCCTGTATTATCATGAAACCATTTGACTATTCTCTCCTATATTAACCACTATTTCATTAGCATTAATTAAAACTCACTAATGTATCTGACAGGGCTACATTTTAATTTGTGTACTTTCACACATAATTATCATTGGCATAACGATACGAGCACGAACTCTGACATTACCTCATACTACAACAACGGAGCACCAACTATTAGTAAACGTATTGAAGAATAGCAAAAATCTGCTCGTACTCAGACATACTGGTTCTTTGACAGACTGCCATACAGTGGCACAGCCAAGGTCAACGGTGCGCAATGGCTTAATTAGACAGTACAACCATCATTTTCTACTTTTGGATGACTCATTTCAATCCTTTATTACATAGAAAGGAGTCCATCACGGGATAACATAACTCTCCCCAAATTTAAACAAAAAAATACAACCTTCTCATAAGAAATGATCTTTCCGTTCTATCACATTAGAAATAATTGCAAAGGTCACTTGAAGTTAGGATCACTAATTATTTCATATGCAAAATTCTTATAAGGGTATATTTTCCACATTATCACAATATATAGTGTACCCATAAAGGGAAGTTTTGGGGTTATGATCCCTTCTTCCACTTGAAGGCTTCAAATAATGTATATTTTCTAAGTCACTCCTTGAAACAGTTGGGTTGTTTTACCTCTGAGCGGCACTTTTTTGCTTTCAAGAGATAAATGTCCAGGTCACAAAAAAAACCAAGGGCTCAGAGAAGGTTGGGGCAAGGCACAAATTGAGAAGCTATTAGATGGATGGTAGCCTCTTGCCAAAGTCATCCAGTGTGTTCTTTAACGTGCACAGGGTATGCCTCTCCCTCACACAGAACCACAGCTTTATGTTACATACAACAGACATCAGAATTTTCAAGCCCACTGGGGTCCCCTAATGACTGATGGCAAGGTGGGGAGTTTTGCACATATAAATCTCAACATTGGCTGAGCTGTCTCGAACCTGGGAACTGCAGATGACAAGCCTGGTGCACTATCGACTGGCCCCCTTGAAACAGACTTAGCCACATTAAAACTCACACATTCGAAATTTCTTGGTACACCACTAATCACATTATTTTAAAATTTTCAGTGAAATCTAAGAGATGCTATAATATTAAATTTAACAATCTGATATTACCGCATCAATGCAAACTTCATCTTATTCAAAAGATTTTTATCATCAGCACTTCTAGCATTTTCACACGTCATTTTATTATAAAAAATCCATTTTGTTTAAAGAATTACTGTAATATCAAAGCATAAAGATATACAAAAAAAAAAGCATTAGTACAGTTAAAATTTCTTTCAAAGCTAACTTTTACCTTTCCTATGTATATAAGCTTTATAAACAGATTAGAAACAAGAGCAGTACAACATTGGTGGCATAGCCAAGGTGTACAATGCCTTGACTAGGACTAAGGGTACACAACTGAAATGTGGAAGTGGGCCAAAATAGACTTCTAATGAAATGGGCCAAGAATAATTTAACTGGGGAAAGGAGTTCCATTTTTTTTTAAATTATTTTCATGAAATAGTGCAATATACACCTCTCTGCGGTGTTTTTAAAGAATATTCTTGCACAATGTGCTGCAATTCATATGTTCATTATAATATCTCCTGCTTTAACATTAATTTTGTTCACCACAAGAGAAAACACTCATTTTTTTTTATCATCCCATTACAAAAGATTCTAAAGGATCAAGCATAATAAATTAACTTTAACAGTGCTGAGTAAGAAAATTTATTAAAGTCTGTGAATAATAGTATTTATAAATTAAAAAAAAAAAACTGTATGGTAATTAATTCAAATTATCTTTTCAATTAAAAATATTTTTGACACAAAGGGCAAAGATATTTATTGTCTTTGCCCATTTTTTTTTGCATCGCAAAACAATTTAAGCTACATAGGATTATTCTTTGAAAATACAGAGAGACATCAGTGTTGCAACTGATATATGAAACAGCTTCACACACAAAAATATTTTTTGACACTGCTACAATTTCATAAATAAAACAGTTTAAATTAAAACAACATTATTTGCTTGCCTAAATATCACAAGTTCATGTTAATTTTAGCTCTTGGTGAAATTAGCCTCCAGTACGGAGCTCCCTACACTAATATCAGAATTAGACACGTGCGTTCTGCAATGAGCTTACACGCAAGGAAAGACATATATACCAATCAATGGCAAGTACAAACTGAGTAATTCCTTCTCATTGCCGACAGAGGCACTGATATGCCATGGTCATATTTTTGCTTTAGTGCCCTATCTATACAATTATTCTAATCTGTGACACTTATCATACCTTAATGCAAATAAGAGTTAGTTCTGCCAGGATAATGAGATATGCCCAGAATGTAATTCTCATTAATCCAAAGAAAAGATAATCATTGAATACAAAACAATATTCACATTTGACATAATGGAGAAAATACTGAGATTGAACCAAGGTGAGTCAGATAAAAAAGGAAAAACCTGAAATAAGATCACTTTTCAAGAACCCTTACAAGATATAAAATTGTGAAATTTGTAGTAGTGCTCTGTTTTGGCACAGCTTAATCAACACATAGTTTTAAAACTAGAAGAAAATTTTATTGGAAACCAAATTGACCATAGCTGTTTACCTATTTTAGTTTTTGATTAAAATAAAGGAAATGATTGATCCATCACATTAACTTTCATTTTAGGGATTAAATATTTTAGCATTAGATACGAATAAATTCAATTCTTGCATTCCTAAAGGGATACCCTATTACATATAAGCTAAGCTGGTAATTACTAAATTGTTTGACAAAACGAGTTTTAAGATAATTTTTCCTAGAGCAAAATTATGCACTGATAATTTGTAAGCAGTTTCTGTAGAATAGTGACAAGGAATAAGCAGAATTAAGATATATAATATTAAAATGTTCATAATTTTAGATATCTTAACTATCATTTATATACATATATATTGCCTACACTTCTTTCTCAATGTTTCACAAATAAATTTATACACTGCAGTTATAAATAATGAAAAAAAAAAAGTTATTACACAAAGAGCCATCCTATGGCCAAATGGTTAATGCACTTCGCTACTGATCAAAAGGACCTGGGTTTGAACTCCAGGTAAGGCATGGATGTTTGTGTTATCTTTCTGCTGAGGTCCCACCATCCTTACAGACCTTCTACTACAGTGTATTAAATTGGCAGGCTCTTGTCAGACTTCTGTGGCAAGCAGCTGCTTGAGGAATATTCAATCATTATACAAAAGAAAAAAACCCTAGAAACTGACTATAATCATGCAAAAATTCTCCCACCCAACCTATATCCTTTATTGTCTGTGAAAAACTAACTTTTCAACACTCTTCAGTCCAAAAACATTACTCACCAGTGCTGTCCAACTAGCAGCCTGCACAGGGTTGGGTTGTTTTACCTCTGAGCAGCACTTTTTTGCACACCATGGGCTAAATGGCCAGGACACATGGACCCCGAAGGCTCAGAGAAGGTTGGGGGAGGGGACCCACTGGAACAGCTGTTGGGAGACAGATGGTAGCCTCCCATCAAAGCCATCCAGCGTGTTCTTTAACGTGCACAGGGTATGGCTCTCCCGCACATGGAGCCACGGCTTAACGTCCCATCCGATGGATGGCGGCCTTTCCAAGCCCATCGGTGTCCCCTACTGACCGTGGGCAGGGCGGGGAATTTTGCGGAGATAAATCTCAACGCTGACCCAGCTGGGACTCGAACCTGGGAACTACAGATTACGAGCCTGGCACGCTACCGACTGAGCCACCCCCGCCCCAGCAGCCTGCACAAGGATTTTTGTGGCCCACAAACAAAATCAAGTTTTTACTTGAAATTTTAAATAAATATCTATAATCCACCATATAATCTTTTGTCAACTTATTTACTTGCTATGCAATCTTCAACTTACTCATTCTATTTGCAATTATCATTGCATTATTTCAACTTATTCTATTCTTATTGCCCAACAACTATGGCCACAATGCTCCATTAAATTTATTAAATATTAGATAAGGTTTAGAAAATTTATATTGGTTTATTATTACTTGCCGTCCCATGGCTGAGTGGTTAGCGTGCTTGGCTACTGATCTAAGGGACCTGGGTTTGAGCCCCGGGTAAGGCATGGATGTACATGTCGTTTTTCTGCTGAGGTCCTGCCATCCTCTCAGATCTACTCTGGCATATAAACTGACAAGCTCCTGTCAGACCTCTGTGGCAAGCAGTTGCTTGAGGGGGTATTTTTTTTATATTTATTATTATTTATCTTTTGTTAAATAAAATAATTTTTTGAGGTGACATGAATTGACTTTTCAATTACCTATCCTGTCCTATTCTTTTTTTTTCGGCCTGAAAAATACTGGCGAAAGAAAAATTAGCCCACAGTCTTGGAGAAGTTGGACAGCACTGCTGTAGAACATAATTTATAAGTACAGGAAACCTGCTTTTTGATTGCAGTCGAACTCAAACAATGACCTGATTACATTCTACTGCTCTTCCTATCTGACTACTGTTTACAATATATTTTCTACCTACTTTCCCTCTTGTACTCTCATTGTGTTTTCAATCAACAGCTACAGGAAGACATGCCAAATGTCACTAAGATGTTAACTTATAATTAACATCTTAGTGACATTTTATAAGTGACTTTTATAAAGCCACGTACTTTCACTATTACTGATGAGAAATTCTATATTAATAACCCAGAGTCAACTTTTCTACATAAGACCTAAAAAACTGATTGCATCTGGAAGTTTAGATATAACATGCAACCAGCAAGTAATGGGATCTGGATTGTATATGGCTTAAGCAGTTTCCTAGGGTAGAAACTAATTTAATATACAAACTTTAAACAGAAATTTCCCAATGAGGTGGAACATTTTAAGAATTACATCCACTTTTAAAGATATATTGCTTATAAAATTAAACATCAATGATATTACTTTAAGATAAATATATCCATTATTTCGTATTTGCACTAAATATAACAATTGGTAGAATTTGGATTTAAGAGCTTTAAAGCCAGTGACAAAGAATGTGTGGAAATGTAATAAAGGGAACAGATATTTGTTAGTACAATAATACAATTGAAATCTCTTCAAAATAGCACAAATTAAAAGTAAAATTTGGCTTCATAACACTTCTTGCATATAAAAGACAAGTTCTACAACCATGAATAAATGTTAATTTCTGGTAGAAATAGTGAAAAAATTAAACAGAAAGAAGCTTACTATGAACGTTTATACATTTGTACATACATATGTTTGATGCTGTGTACTTGCAGGTATCCATCATAGCTTTTAATGACTATCATTATACTAACTGCATTGCTATCTAAAGTTTATCTGATGTTAATCCTATTATACATTTGGGTTAAATTAAAAAATTTAAATATTTACTTTACGTAATCCATATTAAATTTCCAACTCTAGCAGTATTAAGATGGGAAACAGTTGGTCAGTCATAGTGTAGATGATGAACATTCATACACAGGGGAAAAAGCTTGGTTTAATCCAACAGCACACACTCTTCAGAGATAAAATATACTACATAACTCTCCTGATTATTATGAACAAATATGGCTTACACTTATGAATAATGGTGTTGCTTATTATACAATTATTCACATTTCTATTATACAAACACAACTATAAGAAAGACTGAACTACTGGCTGTGATGGCCTATAGGTTAATGGTTGCAGATGGCCACAAGGAGGTGAAACACTACAGTACATTGTACAATGTGGACCTCTTATTTCCATTCTATGAAGCTTTTGTGACCTGGCTCGCAAATCATCCAAAGGGAATGGAAAATCCAGTGGTTTCCTGATGCCTGCAAAGTCTGGATCTTTAGGATATAAGTCATCACCTAAAATAAAAATTACTTAATTATAACCTTGGCATTTTCACATATAAATGACCAAGATATTTTTACTTATGAATGATACACAATAAATAAAAGTAAATAAATACCCCCTTAAGCAGCTGCTTGCCACAGAGGTCTGACAGGAGTCTGTCAGTTTATATGCCATAGTAGAAGGTCTATGAGGATGGCAGGACATCAACAGAAAAACAACACAAACATCCATGCCTTACTCAGGGCTTGAACCCAGGTCCCTTAGACCACTAACACACATAACCTTAAAAAAAATTCAGTATCTTAGTCTGATAGTTTCATCTATACCAGAGGTGGGGGAACCTGCAACCTTTTGCATATTTGTCTAAGAATATTCAAACTCAGATATAAGTTTAGTAACATATTATATAATAAGCATTTTCTGGATGGTGCTGGAACCTGACATCCAGTCAGAAAAAAAAATCACTGTGTTCATTTTTTTTATATTTTGATAAATGTGAATTAATGCAACATTTATATTTACAAATATTAAATTGTTTTAACTTCTTCAAAGTTTTTTTTAAATATTAGTAAATATGAAGAATTAAAATCTTACCATCTGATCATACATTGTGAGACAAATGAATCACTTTTCATAGCCTACAGATTATTTTAATGTTCATGACACCTTGAAAATTTGCAGCCTGATGGGGACTAGTTGCAGTAACTTTTAGCCTTCTAATGAGAAAACATTCCTCACCCCTAATCAATAATAAGGAGAGGCCACAAACTTGTGTTATGCTGGAAATTGTGTCAGGCATAACGATTCTTTTTTCTCATTTAATTGGGATTTTAACCAATACATAGCTAACAGACAAACTGGGTGCCACATTAATTTTCTCTTCAACAGGTAAGGACACAGAATCCACAGCCACAGGTTGTATTGTATCCCAAAAGCCCAAACATATATAACACAAAAAAATAATTTTTCTTACCCAGGGAACCCCATCCTATAAATACCACAACACTCCAACTTCTCGTAACTAGGATACCATAAGGATATGACCCCCATCCCCACCTCCACACTGGAGTGAGGAAAAGGAGCAGACTCCCTTGAACACAACCTGATGCCTGATGAACACAGGATGATCTATTCGAAATGCTACACTTAATTATTCCTTTGATTCAAAAATGTAAATTTTAACAATAGCAACTTAAGAAAAAGGGTTCCATAAATGATTTAGTTGTAAAAGTTTTAATTTTAAGTTCTTTAAGATAATGTTAATGATTTCATTTCTAAGATTATTCATTCTCTGTTTGTACTTTCATATTATCTGTTTTCATTAAATGATTTTATTATTGTTTCTCATAAATCTGAGTTAGTATTTGTTATTGAAAATTAAAAAGAAACGCCTTCCCTTAAGGAAACAGCCTAGTATTAGAGTGGCCTTCATTATCTTAAGAAAATGATCTTTAATTGTGTAATGTTGGAAACCCAAAGCAACACAAACACATATTTCAGTTTTTTTATACTCTTCCACACACCTAGGAAAGTGCTTGCAACCATGAGGTGTGCATGATAATCCCAGTAATGGGTGTTCTGCTTGTTAACAATTCAAGTCAGTGTGAATTGTGCCTCATCTGTCCAAAGCATCTTGGACAAAAAGGATGGATTATTCTCTAAAGTAGGGTTCTCAAAGAAGGGTACGCGGTAAAAATTTTTGGGGTACACCGTGAGATCTCAAAAGTCACTAGATATATGTTATATATATGTGTGTTTTATTTTATTCCCATTGTTATACTATAACTATAGTTTTATCTCTCTATACAAGGGGTATGCCAGTTATATACACGGGGCGGAGGTGGCTCAGTCGGTAGCACGCCAGGCTCGTAATCTGTAGTTCCCAGGTTCGAGTCCCAGCTGGGTCAGCGTTGAGATTTATCTCCGCAAAAATTCCCCATCCTGCCCACAGTCAGTAGGGGACACCGATGGGCTTGGAAAGGCCGCCTTCCATCGGATGGGACGTTAAGCCGTGGCCCATGTGCGGGAGAGCCATACCCTGTGCACGTTAAAGAACACGCTGGATGGCCTTGAAGGGAGGCTACCATCTGTCTCCCAACAGCTGTTCCAGTGGGTCCCCTCCCCCAACTTTCTCTGAGCCTTTGGGGTCCATGTGACCTGGCCATTTAGCTCATGGTGTGCAAAAAAGTGCCGCTCAGAGGTAAAACAACCCAACCCAGTTATATACACATTTCCAGGGGGTATGTGAAGCATAAAAAGAACCACTGCTCTAAGGTATTTAGTACCAAATTGCAGAAATCTGAATGTGACTCATGGTCTCTTGGTATCAAATTGTGCATCAGTACAAGATAGTATGGGTATGCACCAATCATGCAGGATTTATTCCACATGAGCTGCTGCTAAGCCACAGGCTCCAATGACTATTGTGGTAATGAGGTAGGGGTAGGTAAGGACAAATCACAGGACATCTGCTGAATACACTCAAATACCTGACCCTGGATAAGCCATTATGCTGGTCTCTCCGAGCCATCAAACACCATCACAAATAGTCACTGGAGTTGGGGCATTTCTTACCAGGCATTTCATAGACATTTGCCTACAGCAGCACCAACATATTACTGATTTTTGGAATAGACTGCCATCTGGGTCATCAACCAACACACCCACTCACCTACAAATGCTATATTACTTACTGCTATGCCTCGTTTTTATCTCACTGATCATGTGCACAAATTTGTAAAATTTTTGCAGCCCTCATAGTATTTTGTGGTGGCTAAGCATTGAGCATCCTATTTCGAACGATCAGCATTTATAATTCAGTAATAAAGATCACAGGAAAAATGTCCTGTAGACAAGAAACACTTTAAATAATTTGCTGGAAAAAAAATTGTTAGTCTGTCATCCACTCATTTCATGAGTATTATTTCCTACTAATTAGAAGATGCTCTACAATTTTGCAATTTACATTTGATCTGTTTTTCTTTTTCTTGCAGAGTTAGTTTTGTTAATTTCCTAAATTTACCACTAAAGGTGCTACATTCATTTTCATTCAATCAGGAATGGTCACTCCATGCCTGATCCACAAGAGCATTTGTACTCCTTGTTACAGGACTCCTAGCTGTAGGAGTCCTTGTTAAAAAGTTATTTGAATGTTTTTGGACTTTCCTTTAAACCTTGTATGTATTATTATATGTAAATATCCATGCCAATCCTTTAACATGAGATATTGGAAAAACTGTGGTAAGATGATTCTTGGATCAATTATTTTACCACTTTGCATAAAATGGACCATTAATTTCAGATTTTCAAAAAAATATGGATACATTTGAGTCCAAGAGCATTTTATTATTCTGAAAAACTGCACTTGCATTAGTGTTTCTTCCAGTCAATGCATGTTGATGTAGCACTTAGGATAGTTCTAATGAGAAAACAAAATGGAAGTGCATGTCATTTCACTGAGTATTAAGAGTTGCTGTCATTTTTAACAGATTTGGATTACCCAATAATTTCCCACATACTTGACCAGGTAAATTGGGTATGAAAATTAAAACCATAATTTATTTTAATTTTCATACCCGATTTTCCCCCATGACACTCTGTGTTAGTATGCTTGGCTTCTGATCAAAGGGATCTTAATTTGAGCTTGGGATGTTTTCTTTGTGTTGTTGTTCTGTTGAGGTCTTGACTTTATCACAGATCGTTTCTATGGCATATTATACTAACAGGCTCCTGCCAGACCTCTGTGGCAAGCAGCTCTTTAAGAGGCAATTTATTTTATCTATGATAGAACCTAATTTAGAACGTCAAATCACTTTTTTTTACCCATTTTTAGAGAAAGGGGGCAAAAATAAATTTAGCGTCCTTCAAAAATCAGTGTATACAGATTTTCTCTATATTTGTCAGGTAATGTTATTATATTGGAAAAACCATATGTTGTCTACAGGAGAGGTTCACAGAGCTCACAGATGTGAGCCAAAACAAACTAATGACTACCAATACAACACACAGCTACCATACTGTGAGAGCATATGACACTGCTAGCAAGTGCATCCATTTACTACAGACCCATTGTCCATTCCCACCTGCAACCAAGACACTGGAATCACCAATCACCCTTCACTACATGTGGATAGAAGTTCTTAATAGCCATAACATCACACAGTGCCACGTTACTGAATATGGAGAGCTGTCCCTGCTCCAAAAAGCATTAGAGTTTGCTCCTAAAAACTTTTTAATATGCAAATAGTTTGAAGGATAAACTTCAAAATCTTATTGCTCAACAACAGGGAACCTCGTTATTTTAATTGCTCATTATAATTTATGCCATCCTGAGGCCGAGTGGTTAGCACGCTGGGCTACTGATCTAAGGGACCTGGGTTCGAGCCCCGGGTAAGGCATGAATGTAGTAATGTTTTTCTGCTGAGGTCCCGCCATCCTCTCAGACCTTCTACTGTGGCATATAAACTGGCAGGCTCCTGTCAGACCTCTGTGGCAAGCAGCTGCTTGAGGGGGTATTTATTTATTATTTATTCTATCCAGGGGGTTATAGTAAAGCCAACATACAGGCAATTTTAGATACTAGCTTAGATGTTCAAGTAGCTTGATGCCTCAGTACATTTGAAAAATTAAAAAGAAATTTCAAGTACAGTACAAAAATACAAACATGTACACAGAAATTGCATGACTATTTGATACATATATAAAATGCCAATGAGCTGCACAGATGAAGAAAAAACATATCAAAGTGACTATGACAGTAAATTAAAAGTAGGAATGTACAAAACATATAAATCAAGGGGGGGGGGGGGTGAAAAGGTTAGGTTTGGGACTACCTAGGTTTAGACCAGCCAGTTTGGGTCAAGCTAGGATTTGGACTAGCCCCTGAAACTCCATCATCATCCTCAAGCAGACATGGGCTATGGAGTTCCAGACCCATGTGTTGAAAATTTAAGTTATTCTTGTTATATTTTTCTATATTTTGGGTTATATTGTCATGCTTAGACTAAGTACATTTAATTCATGCATTTTTCAGGCTTTTGTGAGCTTCAAATGGGCTATACACTATTTAACATCAAAGTGTGTTATGACGTTCTAAATTAGGTTCTATCATAGATAAAATAAATTGCCTCTTAAAGAGCTGCTTGCCACAGAGGTCTGGCAGGAGCCTGTTACTATAATATGCCATAGAAACGAGATAACACACTTTCATATAATGTCAACGTAATTTTAAAAAGTTCTTTAAATGTTTATATTTTGTAAATTAAGGCCTAAAATATCCTTTACTAGAGAAGTAGGGATGAAAAGAAGTTGCTGTCATTTTTAACAATGAACAAGTTAGCATAACAAAAAAAAAAGTTTTCAAGTTAGCATAACAAAATTATGTTAACTTGAAAAAAAAAAGCATAATAATTGTTTCACAAATAAATGTGCTATATCTTTGAGATTGAAAACAAGTGGTTAATTAACTAGTGGCAAAGTTACAGATACTTTTAGGCTGATAATTAGAACCTAAATATTACACCGAGATATTTTAAAAGTAAAAGCTAACACAACTTTGTTACTTTTTATGAAAAGTCAGATTTAAATTTACAGTGTTTAAATTCTTACCAGGATCAAATATCGAAAAAAAAAAAAAATAGGGGGGAGAAGGAACAGACTGAGCTTGAATAACTTTAAGGTAATTTTTTCAGTTGTTTTAATGGTCTTAAAACATTTCCTATAAAATATGTGTAACATATATTTTTAATATTCTTTTACTTCCAGTTATTAACATTCTCAAAAGGTAGGAAAAGGACATGGCCCCTATGACTCTCCCCTAGATCCAGCCCTGATCCTTACTCATATATCGAACATACTATAAACTCAATAATTTAACAAATTCTTAAACAAAATCAATACTTGAATGAAGTATACCTTAAAGGAAAAATTTTACCTGGAAGTAATGAAAGTGCTCCATCCATAGAAGTAGCAATGATGGGCATCCACCTTTCACAACCTTTAGGTTCTCTCTTCTTTGCAAACTGGCGTAGCTGATGATACGACTGCATGTGAATTAACCTGGATAATTCGTATATTTGTGGTGGAGCCAAAAACACAGAATTTGTAGAATTGTCTTCTAGCATTGCATCTGGGGTGCACCACTTGTTACAATGGGAGAAAAAGCAATATTTAATAAAAATAAAGTTAAATTTTCAGTTTATTTGAATAATTTTGATTACATATTTATTTATATCATGTTTGGAGTTGAAGTAAACTGAGTGCCTTGAGTGATGATTTTGTGAAAAATGATGATCAGTTTTTTTTTTCTTCTTCTTAATAGACAAAGTTTGGAAAAAAAAAACTTGCCAAGATAATATTTTTTGACAATTGCCATATCATCTCTGATTCAGGGGTTGTTTTTTCTCAGTTATTATTGGCATATTGATATTGAGGATACCCCAATTTTATTCTACAAAATTCTCCCCCATCATTGTAACCTACTAAAGTAAAAAGAAAATCTTCAAAACAGATTATCACTATCAAGTACTGATTATCACTACCATTAAGATCAACACTCAAAGAAATCAATTAACTTTAGCTCCACATCAATCTTTATAGTAATGAGTTGTTTTACCTGAGCAGCACTTTTTTGCACACAATGATCTAAATAGCCAGGTCACATAGACCCAAGGACTTAGAAAAGGTTGAGGAAGAGGACCCACTGGACAGCTGTTTGAAGATAGTGGTAGCTTCCTATCATGATCATTCAAGCATTCTTTAAGATGCACAGGGCATGGCTCTCCTGCACACAGGGTCACAGATTAACATCCCATCGGATGGACAACAGCCTTTAACAAGCCCATAAATGTCCCCTTTATGACTGAGGGCAGGGCAGAGAGTTTTGCAGAGATAAATATCAACATTGGCCCAGTCAGGATTCGAATCTGGAACTGCAGATCACGAGCCTGGGGCACTACCGACTGAACCATCCCATCCCAAATCTTTGTAGTCAAAGCGATATTGTTCATAAGCGACTTGTTAGTTAACCTAATCATATAGCTGTAAAGCTGTCACGTTGTAATATAGTTACATAGCTGCTGTAATGTTTTACAGGGCTAGAAAAGTCTACAGAAGAAATTCTCTATTCTGAATTGAAAAAGAGCTAGAATAATTTGCTCCATTTCCAAGTTTTTGCCTAAACATCATCTTGTAACCTTATTGTTGATCACTTCAAAGCACATGGGATGTCAGCTACAATATTGATATGCAACTCATGAAATATTGTCAGCTAAAGTTAATTACGGCAATCTAAGAAATGGAAAAGGGTGTGATATAACTAGAACAATTTCACATCTTACAAATTATTCAATAACATTACCTTAGCAGTACATCAACACTTTTGAAAGTGGCAACATGAAAAGAAGTGACAAATGCTCCAATTGCAAACAAATTCAAGACATACTTATTTGAAAAGTTTAGTCAAGATGAACAAGCATAGGTCTCTTGCTCCCCAATAGATTTTTTCCAGGTAGCTGCCCGCCTTAACTCGTAGTTTCTTTTTTTTTGTGATTACAAAATTTAAGGAATTTTGTTACTATCCTAACTTTTCTCTTTATTTATTGCAAAGTATACTAATTTACTCTAGCTGAAGAATAATCCCTTCTACTGACATATGTAAATATTGATCATTCTATTTTTTTAAACAAATTACAACCATAAAAATAATCTAAATGTATATGTTTAAAACCATAAAGGAACTGTATCTAAATGAGTGTGCTAAATTACTTTCTAGAAACAATACATGATTTGTTGAATACATTAACATGGGTTTTACGTGCAATTTTTTGATACCTCTGAAGATGAGCTAATAATAAATAAAAATAAATACCCCCTAAAGCAGCTGCTTGCCAGAGGTCTGACAGGGGCCTGTCAGTTTATATGACATAGTAGAAAGTCTGAGGATGGCAGGACCTCAGCAGAAAAACAACATGACATCCATAAATCATACATAATTTCAAATTAAACCTCTCATGATATACTCAAGTAATATTTGTTTGGTTAGGTTGTTTTACCTCTAAATGGCACTTTTTTGCACACAGTGGTCTAAATGGCCAGGTCACAAGGCCATTTAGACCATTTTAAAATGACTTGTCAGACCTCTGTGACGAGTGGCTGCTTGAGGGGTAATTTATTTTTTACACATTTTGGTTTTGATGGAAAATAGAATCAACTTCAAAATTTATAAGGAAATGATACAACATTTACTCACACAGCTAATTCAATATATCTTTGGGTAGTTAATAAGTCTGTTGGAAAAAGTCTGGTCTTGGTTTTAGCCAACCATGAGTACTGATTTGCAGCAGTTTTCAAGGATCAAATCAAAGTTCCTTCAATAGCCACTATAACAGCAATATTTGCTTTCTGTTACATTTGAAAGAATGACAACTGATTATGCAATTCTATCAGCATAAATAGTTCTATTACATAAGAAGATTTTGAGAAATGTTTCTATATTTATAAGCTTTGAATTAGATGGAGATTCTCAATCTGCTAGCTACAGTATAAAAATGCCAACACATTACAGATTAAATTTTATGTTTTCCTTTACACCCCACTGTCATACAACTGCATGACAAATATCATATTTTAACCAGTCCCAGGAATGGTCTGAAGAAGCTGAATGAAAAATTCTGGATACTTATACATGAGGTAATAAAAGAACAAAAAGATAATGCTGCAATACTTACTTTCATTACGGTGACTTCACCATTATCCAGCAGAACATCTGGCTGCCTTGGTAAGCAACAAAGGTAGAACATTGTATCATATCGCCGATGCCCAACAGAAGTGGGTGTTAACCAGTCTGACCACTCATACAAAGACCAAATGTCTGGACACATATTTGCCTCAAGGCATAAATCGACAAATGTGTGAGGGCTTTTGTGAATCTTCTGTTGCCACATTTGAACATCAATATTGCGTGTGATAAGTGAATGTGTTGCAGCTTCTTGAGTATTTTCTAAAGATGGATTTGTTAACAGCAAAATACCTGTTTCTTCAAATGTTTCCCTGAGTGCAGCAATGCGCAGTGCAATATCTGGAGGAATATGATCTTTGCCAGAACAGTTTTCATTCTTTAAAGTAATAGGATTTGTAATCATTGGTGGTCTAGGACCTTTCACTGAGCTACAAAATTCAATTAATTCATCTTTCATGATACCTAATTTTTCAAATACTGACCACCATAATGGAGAATAATCAGCAGTTTCCACAAGGCCACCAGGAAATACAAAAGCATTAGCCATAAATGAACTAAGCCCACTTCTTTTCACCATTAGGAGTCGATAGTCACTTTGCTTGTTAGAATAACTCCATTTTGCAGAATCCATCACATTGCCTAAATTTTTTCCTTTGGCAACCATTTCATGTACAGAGAGACGAGCTGATATAATCAAGCTCGAAGCCTCTCTCCAAGGTGGGTTTTCCATCTCCTCTGTAACAAAGAAGTGGTAATTAAATATTAAAATGAAATTCATTATAATAATAATTGCACCAAGGAATGATATAAAACTAATAACTAAATACTAAACTGCTACACACTTTGACCAAAATGCTACAAGTTCCATGATTTCTAAAAAAAAATTTTATTGTAAAAGATTAGCTAAAAAATTTTTAATTTGATATAGTCAATTAAACATTATTTAAAAAAAAGTGTGCCACTACAGAATTTTTCACAAAAATAATATGTTTGACAGAGTTATGTCCCACTGTGTTACTCTATAGCAAACTTAGACAGTCACGTTTTAATTAAATATGTGTGAACTTTAAAAAACAAGTTGGAGTTAAAAATTGAAAAAAAACCATCATAACAAAAATTCCATGATCAACAGGTGTTCATGACACTATTGACCAGGAACTAAGCTAGGAATAGCTTAATAGAAGAGCACCTGATGCAATTTCAAGAGATTGTGAATAGGTATTGATGAAATATTACAATTTGCCCCTTTGCAAATCTCCTAAAAAACTATAATTGCACACTTTAATGGTAGAAAAAGTTTGAAAACTGAAATTTTTTTAAAGAATATTAAAAACGATGCATTTATCATATAAATTCGAAATTTTGGCAACAATGAGTTGTCCCCCTTAAACCCAGAGGGATGAAAATATGACTTTTTGTTTTAAGAAATAGTTGTTTCTTTTTACTGATATTTGATCCAAAAAGAATTTTTAATATAAGTATTAATGAAATATTATAATTTGAATCATCTGATTTTTCCAAAAAGCTAGAAACGTACCCTCTAAATGGTGCAAAAAATTGAAAATTGCAACATTTCAAATAACTATCACATTGCATTTATGCTAGAAGCTCAAAATTTTAGTGGTACAATGTGAAGGTCATGAAGTTTGCAGCAGCAACATTGAGTTCACCCAATACCCCCAGGGTGGATGGGAAAATGCAATGTTTTAAAGAATATAATTTTGTTTTTAGAGGTAAAGAATTTTTTGTTGGAGAGGTATTAATGAAATATTATGAATTGCATTTTCTGAATCTCCCAAACATTGAAATAGAACCCTATAATGGAGGGGGAAAAAATCTAAAATTTAAACAAATATTGGAAATAATATATTTATGCTAGAAAGTTTAATGGCAGAATATGAAGGTCACAAGGTATGCACTTTCAACAATAAGTTGCTTCTTTCATCCAGGGGAGTGGGAAACAACTGTTTTAAGAGATAATTAGAAATTTCTTTTTAGCTGAATTTGAACTAATGAAATATTATAAATTCACATTTTTCAAATCTTGAGTGGTTTTAGTTTACATCATTAGAGGGCACTAAATATGGAAAATGAAACACTTTTAACAAATATTACAAATAATCTATTTATAGTAGAAATTTCAGTAGCAGAGCCAGAGATATTCCACTGACAGCAGCAATCTGCTACCATTTCTAAGAGGGGTGTGAGAAAGCAACTTTTCAAATTTAAGAAAAAAAAAAGACTAATCCTTTCTATGTTGTATAAATAATATAAAATACTACAATTTGCATTTTCCCCAAACATCCATTAGTTCATATTACAACTTTTTAAAGAGTGCAAAAGTAAAGGTAATGGAAAACTTCATTCTCTTTGAAAACAAGATTCCCATATTGCCACAGGCAATATGCATTCTTCTTGTTTCAATTCTCTTCAATTTTTATTAGGCCATAGGACATTACTTATGCAATACTATTATCAATTTCTCACTGATGCATTTTATTATAAAAATAAGCTTTCTGTGGACAGTTTGTCCCATTCCTGGTCAATGGCACCATGAGCACTTGTGATTGCTGACTGGAAATGTACAGTATCCCCATTAGCTGGAGTTGAGCTAATAAATTAACTTGGGATAATTCAATAGGAATAGCATGTGCATGTTTTCAGGAGGTAGTGAGTTCTCAAAATGTTTAGCTAACTCTTCAATTATTACATCCATGAGGCACCCAGAATTTCTTTAAGGGTGATTTAAAGTGGGGTTCTGTCTCAGTTGTAGAATGGTTTAACCCTTTAATATTCAAAGTACCGAAAATTTAAAATGCACTTGAAAGAATAGTACTATTTGGACAACTTCAGGGCCTCCACATCCTGAAGCGGGTCCTCAGACCAGGACCTCTGGCAGGCCTCCCTACCTATCATTAAGGTCAGTGTGCTGCTCCACAGGATTTAGGATAAAACAAGTCAGTTAAATTATGACAAAAAAGTAATCATTTTCGATGCACAAAATTGCTAGATGATTAATTTGTTCTTGATAGTTGTGCTTCTTTGCCATGTTTTCAATGAATTTGCCAGTCTGCTGAACGATCTTTCAGCTGAAGAAACAGTAACTGGTACTGTTCTTTTCTTTTTAAATGTATCAAAACAGATATGTGTTGTCCATCGACATAAATAAGAGTATGAATGGCAATAAATCACAAAGACGAAACAAAAAGTCGATATGATGAGAGGATAATGCCTAATAATATGCCTAATAAAATAATTAATTTTAGTTGAATGGACAAAACAAAAGTCAATATTTTATAAAGACGCTTTTTGCCTTCTGTTCATCTCACTTAGGTGGCCGACCCACCATGCCAGGCCCCCAGGCTAGAGCCCTGTCAGCCCTGTCATGCCCTTGTGGCGGCATGGACAACTTTATTCTGTTTACTGGTTGTTGGGCAATTATGAGCATTAAAAGATCAAGGAGGGTCCCTGAAAGGGGTCCTTTACAAGTGATATAGTGAATTAAGAGGATTCTATACATTTTTAAAACTTTTCAATTTATCAGCATTCTTGGCTAATATAAAATAATATATAAACTCTTCGTGCCAGAAGACACTTTAGCTTCCAGAACCAAATAATGTCATATCTGTTGAGAACTTCAGTTCGCAAGAAAATGTGCTCTAGGTGTTTATTCCCTGCTTCCCCCACAGAAATCAGCCATTTTAAACTTTTAATACTGAAAATTTAGAACTATATTTGATAATTAATATAAACTTGCACCATCCCAGTGGCTGAATGGTTAGTGCACTTAGCCATTGGTCAAAGGGACGAGTGTTTGAATCCCAGATAAGGCACAGAAGTTTGTCTTTCTGCTGAAATCTTGCCTTCAGCCCATATTTTCTCCATGGCATATTAAATTGACAGATTCTTGTCAGACCTCTATGACATGCAGCTACTTGACAGATTACTATTTGATGGGGGGGAGGGTTTACCCTTGAAGGATTTATATTTTTTATAAACCTTATGACTTAGATATCCAAAAGGATTTAAAAAATTACAAAAGAAAACATTACACTGCTGTAATAGCCATTATTGACCTTTTTTTTGCCCCCAACATATTTGTTGTTTTCTTCCTTCTTTTAATGTTCCCAAACTAAAATTTCCTGGAGTGTTCTTTGAACTCTTGCCATTCAATTTTTTCTTGATCTTTTGAAATTCCCTCAAAAACAATCTGTAAATGGGTTAGTAGTAAATATGGCACTACCAAGTGAATGTACACAACATAGTGACTGATGAAATTTTCAGCAGTACTGTACAAGAAAAAAATATGAAACTAAATCTTTATCCTGGTTTGGAAAAATCTATGTATTATAATTAAAATCAATCCAAAGTGAATGCATGGAATCTATTAACTATGTATTATATAAAATTACATGCCTCTATTTTAAAATACAACATGCCACATTCTATCCATTAGTTATTTCATAATGAGGTTCATATCCAATGAAATTACTTTTTTTTTCTTGCTATGTTGTTTCAAGTAAGTACTATTAAATTAATATGCTTGCTGTTTTTCTCAAATATTTAAATTTCCAAAAATTCACAATTAAATGCTCTTTATTTTGGTATATGACATGACCTATATCTGTCTATTAGTTATTTTAATATAAGATATTAAAGTTCCTTTTTTACTGCTAGAAGCATTTTAAAATTAACCAAGCCACCAGAGTGAATTTTGTTCTATAAACCCAGCATGTTAAGAGTGAAACCCTTAGCTGTCTCCCAACATTATTTTTCCCCACAAGGGCTCTGGTTTGAGCTCTGGGTAAGGCATGGACATTTCTGTTGTTTTTCTGCTGAGGTCCCACTTTCTTCCAGACATTCTGTGTAAACTGGCCGATGTGGCAAGCAGCTGCTTGAAGGGTATTTATTTATAATATATATAAAAATAACAAAATATATTTTACACTGCCTAATTAAACCACTCATATCAAGTAAAATTAAAAAACATAGTAGGCTTTACACAAAACTATTATAATCAGGAAATAGTGAACGGACAAATATTTTGGTCACAGAATTAAACTTATCTCTCTCACTAGCAACCAAACAACATCTAACAACATTTTCAGTGCTTCAAAACTATACTAGATTATAAATTGTTGTTTTATTTCAGTGTGATACATTTTTACCATCATCCACAATTCAATGCAGAACATTTACTTATATTAAGTTATATTTGCATTTAAGATAAATTTCAGTGTTTATTTAATCAACTTACTTTCTGAATGTGAGTGCAACATGGGCCAAATGAAAGCTTGTAACATGGGAGCCTTAAGATGTACCAACTTTTTTTGGATTGAAATTGCTTGTGACAGCAAATAGCAAGGACTATCTCAAATTATATTCATTCTTTCCCCCTCTCCCCCGAAAAGGGGAGAAAGAAATATACATACATACAAAATCCTCATGCAGCCATGGAGGTCCAGAAATGTAACAGAGATTAATCATGAGTCATGTCAAAGTTTAGAGATGCAGAATAACATAGCAAATTTAATAGTTTTCTCTTCTAAAGCCTGGGTAAAATAATGTTTTTGTGACCAAAGTTCTTTGTGAAGTTGGGGCAATAGTTTAGTCAGTAGCATGCCAGGTTCATAATCTTCAATTCACCAGTACAAGTCCAAACTGACTGCATTGAGAATTTCTTCCACTAACTTCCATTGGTGCAAAAAGGAATACCAATGGGCTTGAAAAGGCTGTCATTCATTTGATAGGCTGCAAAGCCATGGCCCTGTATGCAAGGTTGGGTTGTTTTATCTCTGAGTGGCACTTTTTTGCACACACTGCTAAATGACCAGGTCACAAGGATCCAATAAGTTCAAAGAAAGATGTGGAAGGGGATCCAGTGGATAGCTGCTAAGGAGATAGATGGTAGCCTCCCATTAAGGCTATCCATTGTGTTCTTTAATTGCACAGGGTATGACTATCCTGCACACGGGTCCTAATCCAATGGACCCCTGTATGCAGGAGTGCCATATCCTATGTACATTAAAGAACATGCCAGAATGCCTTGATGGAGACTTCCATATATTTCCTTAGTAACTGTCCATTGGATCCCCTTGCCTAAACCTCCTATGAATTTATGGGATCCTTGACTTGATCATTCAGCCCATAGTGTGCAAAAAAAAGGGGCTGCTTAAGAGTAAAACAACCCTGTAAAGTTCTCACTAAAAAAAAATACAAAAATGAAATTTTTTTTAAAGGTACATATTTTTCTATGTAAAAAAAGTAAAACATGCTAATGATGATCACTTTCTCAATTAATATTAACTACAAAAGATGATAGGGTGCCAAAACTGTTTTCTATTAACAGAAACCAACAGCACACCACAAGTTATTATAAATTGAGTAAGTAATTTCATCAATGGCATATTTCACTCTTTTTTACATTTTATGGCACATGTAGATAGACTTCTTTTAATTTCTCAATTTATATATTTTTTCATATTAGCCAAGAATGCTAACTAAAGCACTTAGCTGTCTTTCAATTTCATTTTTCTTATAGATAAATGTTCAAAATATCTTTTATGCTTCCTAATTCACTTATATCAAGTAAAAGAAAGTAAACTTTATCTAAAACTATTAGAATTATGAAAAAAATGCCTGAAACAATATCTACTGTGACTACACTAAAATCTGAAAGTAATGTAAAAATTCACAGTGCAGTAATTACAATAGATTCAATTTTCTGTATCACTGTTAAATAATTTAAAATCACTTCAACTGAAATATTTATGTTACCTAGTATCAAAAGTTTATTATAACTGTTTCAGGTTTTACCTTGAAAAGTTGACAGCCTTTAGTTGAAAGTTCAAAGCTTGGCACAGTCCTTGAAGGTTAGTAAAAGTTTGAAACACAGAAGACTTCAAGTAGGGATGATGTACAGTATGGGAATGCCATTTTCAGTGACTAAATAGTTTTGCAGCACTGACATGGCTGATGGACAAACTGAACTTTCAATTAAAGGCTATCAATTTTTTAAGATCTCCCAGAAAATTACATCATTGCATGTTCATCTATTTGTAAGACTTGAGTTAATTATAATAACCTTTGATACTGGGTATCATAAATATTTAAAGTGCTTTTAAATTATTTAAGGGCCAGAAAAAAGTTTTAGCTGGAATGAGAACTGAACCTATTCTTTTTCTACTGAACTATTGCTTTTTATATGTCATAAATTTTTCAAGAAAACGTTTTAAAGACCTGTAAAACAGAGGAGGAAATGTTATACTGCTTTGGAAATCTTTTACTTTTTTTTTGGCTTGATTGTGTTTCTTGCTAATCCTCCCCCCCCCCCCTCTTGATTTTTTTCTAAATATAGACCTGGCTATATATATATAGATATAGACCTGGCCTTTTCTTATTTCCAGGTCTATATCTAGAATTCTATCTATGTAACATGGTCTATATCTATGTAACATTGATACATTTTATCAATGTTACATAGTGAGTCATAATAAATTACATTTTATCAATGTTACATAATGTGTCATAATAAAATGTTACATTGATAAAATGTAACATTTTATTATGCTAAAACATGTTACATTTTATCAATTTAACATGTTTTATCATGTTACGTTGATAAAACATTTATTTTTTTTCAATGTAAGAAATTTAAAAGAATTTATTGATTATGCTGTAACATGTTCCACAGGGATCAAACAAATATTTCTTCCATTTTCATTTATACATTCAAAAAATATAAAAATAGGATTTGAAATGGTTAGCAGGCTTTTCTTTTTTGTATTCAGAATGCTACACTGCCTCTATGCATCTTATCTTTGATGTATTTAACAACTGACCACAAATCTAATGAATCCCTTTTATTCAACCACCTTCATATATAATATTAAATAAGTAAAAATTACAGTAAAAAAATAGCATTTAATTTTAAATTATTTAAACAATTTTATACGACATATAATACAAAAATAAATAAAAATAAATACCCCCTCAAGCAGCTGCTTGCCACAGAGGTCTGACAGGAGCCTGTCAGTTTCTATGCCACAGTAGATCTGAGAGGATGGCAGGCCCTCAGCAGAAAAACAACACAAACATTCATGCCTTATCAGGGGCTCGAACACAGGTCCCTTAGATTGGTAGCCAAGCGTGCTAACCACTCGGCCACAGGACGGCTAAAAATAAATACCCCCAACAACCACATTAGTTTTTTTTTCCAAAATAAAGGAAGCAATATATATATATTCTCCCTACGTTTTTCCAACATTTCTAGGTCTATACTTTAAGCAGTATTCTATTATGCAGATATGCCTCATTTTGTGTTTGCTGAATTATTTCATTATGAATTTTATTTCTATTTTGTGTACTGAAAGTTCTGTACTAAACATAAAAAATTTTTTCATCCTAAAGAAGTAAAACATGCTAATGATGATCACTTTCTCAATTAGTATTAACTACAAAGGATGATGATTTATTTATTGTAGCATCATTTTTCTACACACATTACTGTATAATTGTTTATTTTGTTCATTTTTTACTTCATTAGAAAATGCAATTCAATAATAATATATACAGCTCTTATAACCAAAATATTAGAGAATTTACATATTATCTCAATCGGAATCTTTTATAACTTCTAAAACATGTATTTAATAGGAAATTAACTAAAAAAATTATGATAATCAAATCTATTTAAATCTTGATTTTTATCAATATTCTTTCAGTGTTTAAAGCATTACAGAAGCTATTTCCAATGGTAATACATCATAAGAATTTATAATAGAAATTAAAACTTAAGTAACAAACTGACCAATAATTAGTATCATTTCAAACCATTTAATAAAAAACAAAAGTTTGAGTAAAACTTGAAAGGAAGTGTTATCTGCAGTTTATTATAATCATGATACACTTATTAACATGCAATACTTTAGTCATTTATATGGCAATGAAACTTATTTGTTTGTGCATTTTTCAATAATTTAAAATTCTTTACGTTTCAAGTTATAATTTTTAACTCCCTTTGCTAATCCTATGAACGTTTATTACAAGTAGATATTTAAAATATACCAAATACCATTAAATCTTTGGCAGCTACAAATTTATCACATATTTGCTACAATTAGCATCAATTTCAAACCCATAAATAATAATATGTTGATGTAACTACGATTAAGAGTTACATCAACAGATTATTATTTTTATTTTTTAGTCATCCAATACTATTACCTCGCACGATAACGTACACATTTAGAGTTTCGTTTAAGTAATATATACATATCCGGTTTTAGTATTTACACATAATTTGAGGCCAAACATTTTCCTTGGGCCACGTATACAGGCATACAAATCGAAGGAATATACAAGGTAAATACCTACCTTAACATAAATTCCATTAGTATACAACTGAAAGTTACTTCGATATGCTTTATTTTTATAAACTAAACTTTTATAATGTAGAAAACTATTATTTTTACATTTATATCAAGTACTATCCGTCAGTACGAACCATTTTTTGATGACTTGTGCACAGATGATTCAAGTTCATTTTGGATGTTTGACATTGAAGCACATTTACTATTACTAAAGTGCCGAAAATTAAGCTTTCTACTATTTAAATTTACAATCCAGATTGTTTTAAAAAGAGAATTATGAATGTTTAGATAACCTTTGGATATGTTCATCATTACAATAAATAAAATGAACTCTTATATATTCTTAAACGAACACGCATCGTAACGCTGATCACCAACTGTTGCCAGATTACCACATGGTGATAAACGCCACCTTGCGAGTAGTATGAGAAACATGCAAGCTGTAAGAGAACGCCACGAATATGGTAGCTTACCTGACAAGAGCAAAACCTCGATATCCTGAGCACTGACTGAATCAAGTTGCAACTATTTGGGGAAAGGACTGAGAGTAGTGTTATAGGCTGGTGAGCGATGCGTAAACGTTTCCTTTCATTGCTCCTACCTCGTCCAACGAAGCAATCACAAGACAGCGTGGTCAAGGCCGGCAGCGGAGGGGTACTGGGTCATTCGTTCATTGGCGTAAGTTGCCAGTGGGAAATTTGTCGACGTCAGCTTCGCTTCTTCAGTAGTATACGGAGTGCTAACGGAGCCTGGCCATGAGTCAAGCCAGTTGCCAATGAGAAGTCTCTGCATTATTAATTTACTTAGTTCATAAAAGAAGACCAGCATCGATTATGAATGTGGAAATTTTTTAACAAATCACATAATATTAATAAAAAACTATTGATGATCATAAGGAAAACAACGACATCTGATAAATGCGGAAGTGGAAAATATCTCTAAAAGAACTCAAGAGCAAGAGAAAATCTCGAAGTGACCAATAAATAAGAGTATGATAAACTCAAGACTGCGAAACGATTAAAATTCATACAAAAGCTACCCATCAAGTTTACTGAAATGATATTGCTTAAAGTTTAACTGAAATGGCGGAACTAATTTTAAAAATAATAAATGGTAATATTAAAATATTGTAAGTAAAAGTAATCATAAAGTGACTGATGACCTAGTAACTGAAAAACATCAGATAGGCTGGAATTGGTGAAAGGGAAATTAAGAATGGTGACACAATTTTGCCGTTCTCCTTTGGAAAACTTTGTTCTGCACAGAATTTCACTTACCAGTAAATTTCGAGAAATTTTTTTTCGTACTCGATCACCATTTCTCTTTTACTGAAATGCTTTTTACCAGCATATATAATTTCGATATCTTCCTTAAAATTGACTTGTAAAAATTTATTCCTATCTAAAAGAAGTTTTTAAAAAACGTTAAAGTCATCAGAAAGAGCAAAAGTGGCATCTTACCTTTGGAATTTAGAAAAATATTTTAAACATTATTGTAAATTCCAATCTATAATAATTAACTCTGATATTCAGAGTCATATATATATATCGTATGAAAATGAAGTTATCACTCTTAGTTAATCTTGAACCTGGTGGGATAAAAACGCACGACGTTAAACTAAGAATGATAAAGTCCTTTTCAGTCGAAATAAATGTCTAGAAATTTATCAAATTTATAAGTGATAAGACCCGAGGGCTCAGAGAAGGCTGGGGGATATGGACCCACTGGAGACCAGTTGGGAGACAGATGATAGTTTCCCGTCATGGCCATCCAGCGTGTTTAGCAACCTGCACAGGGGATGCACACGGCATTTACTTGTAATCCTGCACACGTACCACGGGTTTACGTCCCATCCGAGGCATTTACTTCCACAGAACTTAAAATATTATCGAAAAACTCTTTCTCTGGAAAAGAGGGTTTCGCAAAATATAACATCACTAAAAACATGCAAAGTATTAACTGTCACTGGTATTTTACCACCCTAGAGAAAGACGTAAAATATAGTTCCTTTTCCTTCAGAAAAAATATTTTCTTTAATATTATAAACAGAATTATTTCTACAAAACTGTCTTAAGGCATTGGCACCCCGGATAGCGTCTGATTTGTCGTTAACTCCAGCTCTCTTTGTACAAATATTTACACAATGACAGGCCCAAAGCCTTAGTAGTCAGATCGTACTGTTCAGTGGTGAAAGTAGGCCGATACCAGTAATTTTTTTTTTGCCGGTAAGACATTTTTCTATAGTGCTGCAGATAACGTTTTCTTTTACACTTTAATGCTCTTTCAACTGAACATTTAATTAAAAAAAAGGGCCCTTTCTTTTAAGAAAAATTTTCCTATTTTTAATTACACTATTAATTATTTTTACTATAATTATTTTTAATTACACTTTGCTTTAGATATCAAGCTATTTGAAAACCGCATACTTGAGTTCCATTTCTGTCAACAGGGTGTCCCAAGGAAAAGTAAGTAGTGTTTTCTCTATTTGAGCGATTAGCAAAAATACTGGGTAAAGAGCAGAAGAAGACAAAGTCGACTCCATCCAAAGTCATTTCTTGGGCAGTCAGTAAGTGTTAACGGATAATGCATGTTCGCATCCACTGTAGCTGTTTGAGTTCGGTCTTAATTACCATCAGAGACAGAACTAAGAAACAGGATTTGTGGCTTTCAAATTCTTATTTTTACCAGGAATGTTGTGAGATGCTCATTTATCCATGCTTTCAGCTTTCGTCTTATATATATATTTGTAAATAATTCTATACTCTGCTAAATTTAAAATTCTAGCATTTCTGAGAATCACGGAAGCCAATTTATTTCGTGTAATTGGGCTAATGCCATCTCATATTTAAGTAATATTTTGAAGGTTTTGGGAGGAAGGAGATTAAAATTTGGTAATATTTTTGTTATTAATATAAATTCTTGAAAACTTTTATAAATTGTTTTTAAAAAATCAAGTCACCTTACATTACGATACAGGAGTAGCATAATACAGAATCTAAGAATTATGTTCCGTTTATTTTACCGTCCTACAAAAAGTTTTAAAAGCTCGCACTTATGATAGTACGTTATTATTTTTTTGTGATAACGCAATTTTTCGATGCGAGTCCTACAAGCTACTCCTAGATTGTACATACCTTCTCATACCAGGGCAGCACAGCTATTCCACCCCCCAGGATTCAGACCAGGCTTCAGCTGTTACAATTACCGCGAGACAACGCGATACCACTGTACCATCGATGCGGCTTGTGAAGTGTTATAACACTGCAGCAAATTGAAACTATTGAATAGTGGTGGTGTTATGTGGGCATTAGCAAAAATATCGACATCTTCATACTAGATTAGTAGAGCATTAATTTCTCGAAAAAAATTGGCTAACCAACTTGAAAACAATATCCCCATATTATTATGTGGAAACATTTTAAAACATGCCCTTTAGCTACATAGTAAGATCAACTTTTCACTGAACTGAAAGAGTACGCTGCTCCTCTGACCGCACCACAACTTTAACGATCGAAAGAGGGGGAGGAGAAGGGGGGGATTGTGTTAAAACAACGTGACATATAGGAGGAAAAAATCTTTATTTTGGGACTTTGGCAAAAATCACTCTTTTCCCCCACATTTTGAATGTGCGAAAGCTGCAAATTTTGCATCTATTGTAGCGGATATTGCGGAGGCGAAGTTTCCAACCATGTGTAATGAAATCATTAATTGTACTTGATGAATTTTGAGTTATTCTGAATGTCCAATATCAGTTATTATAAAAAAAAATGCTTACATATAGCAACTGGTATTAGAATATGCAAGTGATAAAAATTGAAATTAAGTGAAAAGTTTATCTTTCTTTCTAAAAATTTGCTTTTAATTTTAAGAACTAGAATTAATCTAAAAACATTACACTACATACGAATATCTTATTAGTTTATTTTTCGCTAAGACCGAAATTCTCGGATACAACGGAATCAACAAGTATTTAAGTATATTAATATTTATTTCACAGTATAAAACCTTAAATCATTCGCTAATTTGCAGAAAACATAAGGAGAAACAGAAAATATTGGAGCTCTGTACTTTCGTCACCACACACTTTACTCTAATTACTCCTGTAAGATGACTTCAGTGGAGTGACCGCCTGTGCGTGATTTTCCACACAGAGCTATGTTTTGAAGCGTACCAGTAAGAAAAATCTACTTTCATCACTGATACTGTTACATCAATCAAGGCAAAAAATTCGATGAATAGTCAGTTGTTGGGTTGTTTCACTTACGAGATGCACTTTTGTGCGCACTGTGACCTAAATGGCCAGGTACAAGGACCCCAAAGATTCAAGGGAAAGTTTCTCACTGGACAGCTGTTAGAAGACAGATGGAAGTCTCCCGTCAAGAACATCCAGAGCGTTCTTTAACGTGCACAGGGAATGGCTCTCCTGCACTCAGCCTCCACACCCTGCCCACGGTCAGTAGGGGACACCGATGGCCTTGGAAAGGTCGCAGTCTGTCGGATGGGACTTAAACCGTGGCTCCGTGTGCTGGAGATTTTCTTGGGTTGTTTTACCTCTGAGCGGCACTTTTTTGCCCACCGTGGGCTAAATGGCCAGGTCACGTGGACCCCGAAAGCTCAGAGAAGGTTGGGAGAGAGGACCTGCTGGACAGCTGTTGACAGACAGATGGTAGCCTCCCGTCAAGACCATCCAGCGTGTTCTTTAACGTGCACAGGGTTTGGCTCTCTCTCACACTGGGCCACGGTTTAACGTCCCATCCGAGCCGCCCTTCCAAGCCCATCGGAGTCCCCTACTGACTTTGGGCAGGGCGGGGAATTTGCGGATAAATCTCAACGCTGACCCAGTTGGGACTCGAACCTGGGAACTACAGATTACGAGCCTGGCGAGGTACCGACTGAGCCCCCCCCCCCCCCCCCCGTGTGCTGGAGAGCCATACCCTGTGTACGGTAAAGAACATGCTGGATGACTTGACGGACGGCTACCATCTGTCTCCTAACAGCTGGCCAGTGGGTCCCTTACCCAAACCTTCTCTGAACCCTCGGGGTCCTTTTGACCTGGCCATATAGCTCATTGTGTGTTGTGTTCGCTGTAATGACGCAGTGGTCAGCAGTAACTTCGGTCTTAGTAGAGCATATCCTTATATGAGAAGTCCTGTTAAGAGGAGTAAAAGTCCTGTAAGGAGTAGCTTCTAGGCTTCTTCTCGTCCTAGGTGTTGTAAATCAGTCAATCAATCAATCAAATATATAGTATTAAAAAATATAATATATAGAATTAAAAAATACTGACTAAGAAGACATTTTATATATATATTTTGATAGTGTACTTAATAAAAAAATTAAAAGGCTTGCAGATGTTTCAAAATTACGAAATAAAAGTAGGAAACAAATGAAATGTTATCGTTAGAAAAGGTAGCAGTAAAGTGATTAGGGCCTTGAATTTTAAGCAGAAGATATGTAAAATAGTTAAAATATAATGAAAAGATACCCATGACATATTCAAATTAAATCCTTCAGCAGTATGAATGGAACAACTTCCAATTTGTTGAAGGATTGTATTATTGACGCTGAAGGTCAAAAAAGTGGCATGTTCCTTTAAGACAATGAATACTTTCATTTCAAAAGCCAGGCGATCAGACCTTCAGCAAAGGTGTAGGTGTGTTGCTCCTCTACATATAAAACACACGGGAAAGAAAGCACTTCAGCGTGTAATAAGATATCTGCAGGGCTGGTGGAAAGTGTGTGGGTGTGAGGGAGCAGCACTTTGCGCCACATTCCGTGAATGGTTAAGATTTCCAGAAGCAATTTGTTCCCTATCGTAAAGGTCATCTATAAATTACGTAACACTGCTTAACACAATTTAATTCCCCCCCCCTCCTATCTAACTGCAGGTAACTTTTGGGATTGGAACCTCCTCGCCCATTACATAACACTTTTTGTATAAAAATTAGTATTACAAGTAGGTCCGAATCAAGAAAAAAAAAATAACGATTGAGCGGGGGGGGGGGGGGTCAAGATGGAGTGGAATGAACCGGAACACCGTTACGGTATGAACATTTCCCCTCCGTTTTAGAGGGTGGGTGGGGGTGGCATGTTCCCACCCCCTAAAATGCTGGTAATGGTAATGGAGGCAAAAAAAATGTTAACTTATGTAGTTTTCATGCATTTTTCGATAAATTCTTTAAAATTCGTAAAAAGAAGGGGGGTTGGGAAACGTTATACTGCAATGGAAATCCAGTCTCTTAGCCCCCCTTTTACCTATTTTCAGCTAGATTGTGATATTTGCTCCCCCCCCCCCTATATATATATTATTTTAGATTCGGTCCTGAACAGAGAATTATTGAATTTGTGCATATTCCACTAATTTTTCAATCATCTTTTATTAAAAAAAATTTAAACTGAGGGAGAAATGTTATACTACGATGCAAATAATCCAGTTTTTGACCCTCCCCTTACTTTTCTCCCGGTTTGATTGTGTCTCCCCCCCCCCCCCCCGCCCACTCAAAAATTCGGACACCTTTTCTAATTCAGATTTCTAGAAGAAGCCTAGTTCGAAAATTTCGTTTCTCGGGTTCAAGACACTCAAAACATATTCCTAACCGAAAAACTCGTGGGCGATTTTTTTTTTCTCAATAACAACACACTTTTCTTCATTAAATATTATTGTATCAAAAGCATAGCAAGTTTAAAAGGGATACTTTCTCCGCTTCGCAGCTAAAGAACTATACAGGGAAACAGACCCAGTCTCGTTACATAATATAAAAGAGTAACTCTTGATAACATGTGAACTATAAATAAAAACAAAGCCAGAGAGCGTGAAGAGTGCTCGGTAAAAAAAGAATAAGGTTTTTAATCCTGATACAGCAAGCAGCAAATTGTCGTTTCCTTATTGCAATGCAGGAGTTTTGCTGCTGTAATAATTTACCATTGCGATACCCAGCTATGCGGCACGTAACTACATGCTTCAGCTTTTCTGCTTGACTAACTCTTGTTGATACAGTGCTGACGGTTTCCTTGGCATGAATGAAAGAGGAAGAAGGAGAGGCTTTATTTTTATAACACCAAGCGTGCTGGCTGATTCACTTTCTAAACGTTCTCTGATGTATCTAAAATTGACGTAAGCAGCAGTCCTTCGTAATGAAAAGTTTTAGTTTTAAGCGTTGACTACGACCAGAGTTTCTACGACTCCTTTGGATGCTGTTAGAAAATTCTAAATTGACAGTACAATCAGTGCTAGGGACGTGCCCACGATTTAGATTTGGGGGGGATCCCGAGAATTCAGTATCGGGCAGGCTGTTTTACCTCTGAGCGGCACATTTTTGCACACAATGGGCTAAATGGACAGACCACAAGGGTTGTTGGGTTGTTTTACTTCTGAGCGACACTTTTTTTCACACATGGGCTAAATGGACAGGTCACATGGACCCCGAAGGCTTAGAGAAGGTTGGGGGAGGGGACCCACTGGAACAGCTGTTGGGAGACAGATGGTAAGCCTCCCGTCAAGGCCATCCAGCGTGTTCTTTAACATGCACAGGGTATTTCTCTCCCACACACGGGGCCACGGCTTAACGTCCCATCCGACGGACTGCCTTTCCAAGCCCATCGGTGTCCCCTACTGACTGTGGGCAGGGCGGGGATTTTTGCGGAGATAAATCTCAACGCTGACCCAGCAGGGACTCGAACCTGGGAACTACAGATTACGAGTATGGTGCGCTACCGACTCAGCCACACCCGTCCCAGATCACAAGGACCCCGAAGGCTGGGGTAAGGGGACCCACTGGACAGCTGTTGGGAGACAGATGGTAGCTTCCCGTCAAGGCCATCGGTTCTTTAAAGTGCACAGGGTATGATTCTCCCGCACACGGATACAAGTTTTAACGTCCCATCAGACGGACAGCAAACTTTCCAAGTCATACTGACCATGAGCAGGGGGAGGGGCAGTTTTGTGGAGATAAATCTCAACGTTGGTCCAGTTGAGAATCGAACCTGGTAACTGCAGATTATGAGTCTGGCTCGTTACCGACTGAGCCACCCCCGCCCAAGCATATAAGTATATATATAAAGACAAAAGTTCAGAAAAAATAACGACAGGCAACCTTATTTGGTACAACCTATTTACTATATCAAAAGGCTACAACTTAAAAGGGAAAATATGCACCAACTGCAAAAGGTAACTTAATTGTTTCTGCATGTCAGCAGGACTAAAGGACCCAAGTTATGCATGTCGCAATTAAATTGCAGGCACAATGTCATTTCCAAGTCTGTCTCAAACTACGATCACTTATGAAACCGGACAATGCAATCTTCTATGCCACGGTAATCTCAACGTCCAATTTTGAAGGGTACACCCCACTGTGCAAGTTACCGCATGCTCCAAACACAAGTAAAAATCTAACAACCGAGTAACCAATGATTTCGAATCAAGTACAAAATAACAACTGCAGGCAGAACGAAAGAACAATGGAAGGAAAAAAAAATCATAAATCTGGAGCAAAACTTTTACCTGAAAAGTGTTTTTTTTTTTCGATAAATGCCAGTCGAGTGCAGTAGACGAAAATGGTCGGAAAAAGGAACAGTAATATCTTGAGGTCTTGTGTTGGGCGTGTGACACTCTAGCAGCTTTCACACTCCAGAAACACGATTTGCTCCGGTGATTCGTAACGATGCCAGCCAGCTTCTGCCGTTATAAATCGGGGGGAAAGATAAAAAAGCAAAAATAGTCCTCTTAGCAACTTGTTGTTCTTGAAAGCAGTACCGCAGATGCCCTCTTAAGATGACCCCTTAAGATGTAATCAAATTTTGCATTATTTCCGACGTCAAGGATAATTGCTTTTGTCTATATTTGACACAATTGTTTGGGTTCCCAAACTCTTTTTCCCTGGGGTGACTCAGACGGTAGTGCGCCAGGCTCGTAATCTGCAGTTCCCAGGTTCGAGTCCCAGCTGGGTCAGCGTTTAAACTTATCTCAGCAAAACTCCCCGCCCTGCCCACGGTCAGTAGAGGACACCGATGGGATTGGAAACACCGCCGTCCGTCGGATGGGACGTTAAGCCGTAGCTGCGTGTGCGGGAGAGCCACACCTTGTGGGTGTACCCTTCAAAACCTTGTGTACCTTAAAGAACACGCTGGATGGCCTTGACGGGAGGCTACCATCTGTCTCCCAACAACTGTTCCAATGGGTCCCCTCAACCTTCTGTGAGCCTTCGGGGTCCTTGTGACCTGGCCATTTAGCACATGGTGAAAAAAAAGGGCCGCTCAGAGGAAAAACAACCCAAATCCCAAATAAAAATATGTCGGGAAACATTTGATTATGATTTGCTTTACCTTTCAGCAACCCTGAAATAGGGTATGGCTCTCCCGCCAAGGGTTGGGTTGTTTTACATCTGAGCGGTACTTTTTTTTGCACACCATGGGATAAATGGCCAGGCCACAAGGACCTCGAGGGCTAAGAGAAGGTTGGGGAAGGAGACCAACTAGAACATCTGTTGGAAGACGGTTAGTAGCCTTCCGTCTAGGCCATCAAGCGTGTTCTTTAACGTGCACAGGGTATGGCTCTCCCGCACACGGGGCCACGTCTTAACGTCCCATCCGACGAACGGCGGCCTTTCCAAGCCCATCGGTGTCCCCATAATTCTCAACGCTGACCCAGCTGGAACTGGACCCTGGCAACTACAGATTACGAGCCTGGCGCGCTACCGTCTGAGCCACCCCCACCCCTCTCCCACCACGGTGAGAAGGCTTAACGTCCCATCCAACGGACGGCGGTCTTCCAAAGCGCATCGGTGTCCTCTCCTCCAGCGTATTTCGCAGCCGCTTTAAGGCACTATTAGCTAGAATTCTTCCCTATAGCTTTTCTCTGTTTTCGTGGATATTCTGGATAATGAGTATGGCCCAAGTAGGAAAGGTTTGGGTTGTTTTACCTCTGAGAGGCAATCTTTTGCACACCATGGTATAAATGGCCTGATTACAAGGACCCCGAAGGCTCAGAGAAGGTTGGGGGAGGGACCCACTGGAACAGCTGTTGGGAGACAGATGGTAGCCTCCCATCAAGGCCATCCAGTGTGTTCTTAACGTACACAGGGTATGGCTCTCCCGCACACGGAGTCACGGCTTAACATTCCATCCGACAGACGGCGGCCTTTCTAGCCCATCAGTGTCCCATACTGACCGACGGCGGGAAGTTTTTCGGAGATAAATCTCAATGGTGGCCAAGCTGGGATTCGAACCTGGGAACTGCAGATTACGAACCTGGCGCACTACCGGACTGAATTCCTGGGATGGCATATCGTCATCATCATCATCATCATCATTCTCAAGCAGCCATGGGTTACGGAGGTCAAACCCGTGCAGTTTAATTCTCCAAGCATATCTGTCTGCAAGCATATCTGTCCTGAGCTACATCTGCTGCATCCGGCCACTGCACACCAATTCTAACAAGGTCCTGTTTGACATTGTCTGCCCACCGCATCCTAGGTCTCTCCCTCCTTCTGAGGACTCTAGGCACACAGTACATAACCCTATTCGCCAATCTATAATTTATCCATACGGGCAACATGGCCAAACCAACGGAGTCTCTCTCTGCACAATATGCTGCTTAAAGGAGGTTGCAAACTCCTTTGCCTAACCTCATCATTAGTTACAAAGTTGAACCACCTAATGCCCAAGATACTGCGTAAGCATCTAGAATCAAAAGCATATAGTTTCCTGTTATCTTGTTTACACAGCGTCCAAGTCTCACTATCATAACTAACCCTAGAAAGAACCACAGTATTATACAGTCTAATTTTAGTCTTTAGGTGTATACGCCTATTTCTCCACACTCTCCATAGATTCTTAAAAGTCCCGGCAGCAATCCCTATTCGTCTGTTAATCTCATGCCGCACATCACCAGTATCTGTTACATAGCTCCCAAGATAATTAAACTGGGACACCTGCTCAAGACTGCAACCATTCAGATGAACTGAATCACAACCTCCCTGACCAATTTTCATCACTTTAGTTTTCTCTCTGTTTATAACCAAACCTACTCTACTACCAGTTTTATCAACAGCTCTAATGAAAGAGTTCATCTCATCAACATCATTTGCCAAAAGGGCTAAATCATCAGCATAATCTAAATCAGAAATTTTAGTATCTCCAGACCATTTAAGGCCAAAATCTTTGCCTTGAAGTGAATTTCGCATAACACAATCAATAACCAAACTAAAGAGAAAAGGAGACGAAATGCACCCTTGTCGAACACCAGAAGTAATGCTAAACCAATTGCTACAAGCTTTACCAACTCTCACACACGACTCAGTGTTATTTAAAGAGATTTCTTTATGTTAACTAACTTGTCTGGTATACCATGTGATCTCGCAATCAACTACAAATTATGACGATCAACAGAGTTGAAAGCCTTTTTGAAATCAACAAAGCTAGCAACCAAAGGTTTCTGAAACTCTAAACATTTCTCAAGAATCTGCCTAAGTGAAAATATCTGATCTACACATCCCCTACCACTTCTGAATCCACATTGCTCATTACACAATTGACTGTCAACCAGATTCTTAATTCTATTAAGCACAATCATGGAAAGAACTATAGTTATCATAAGAACTGCGATCACCTTTTTTGAAAATAGGGATAATTATGGCTCTGGTAAAATCCTTAGGAACCATGCCTTTATCATAAAAGATATTCAAAATTTCAATCATCCAAGTAGTAACTGAAACATTCCCAATTCTAAGCATTTCTGTAGTAATTTCATCTACCCCTGGGGATTTATGAAGTTTCAGTTTAGAGATAGCCAAACTAACTTCAGATTGTGTTATAGGGCCAACATTAAAGCCACCAATGCATCTGTCATCATTACAAACAATGGGAGTAGAACTAACCACATTGTTTAGAACATCACTGAAATGCTCAGCCCACCTAGCCATGACAAAATCCTCACCTACTATAACCTTACCTTGTTTATCCTTCAATCCCTGTGTGCTTGTCCGTTTTCTACCACATAAAACATTAACTCTCTGGTACAGCTCTCTGCTGCTGTGCTGCCTAACTGCTTCCTTGGCTTTGTCAGCCAAGCCATCAAGCCAAAGATTCTTATTAGCAGCTACCTGATCCTGTACAAGTTTATTAAGCTCTCTGTAATGCTTTCTATTAGGATTAGTAAGGTATTGATTAAGGACGTTCTTGAAGTTCCTTCTTTCTGAAATAAGCTCAAATGCCTTATCACTCAAATTATTCTGCCTCCTCTGCTCCTTTTTCCCTAAAAGAGTATTGTTAGTTTCCAAAAAAGCCTGTTTAAAATGATCCCATTCCTCCTCAACTTCAGTAGTAAACAAACCATGACTGTCGTAATGACTAAATAACCTATCATGGTAAGCTTTAGCTATAACTGGGTCTTTCAGAGCATCAGTATTTAAGGTAAATATTTTAACCTTAGAACACTTTTTAAGTTTAAGTTGCAAGACACTTTTAACAAGGTAATGGTCAGATCCAATTTCAGCTCCCCTATATGCCCTGGTATTCTTAACAGAACTAGCCCATTTGCTATTAATTAATATACAGGGTGAATCTGAAAAAGTTGGCAAAACTTTACGGGGTGGTAGAACGCAGCTATACGAGCAATATTCGTCATGGAATGTATGGTCGGAACGCAAGCGGTGAGAAGTTAAAAGGTAGTTTTCCACTGTCACATTTAAAGAATGAACACAAGAAGGAGAGGAGATACTCTGTGCCTCACTTGCATTCCCGTCCACCGCACCGTACACAAAGTGCATATCCGCCATTTCGTGGTTAGTATAACCAGCCATCCTCTCGGCAATCCACGGTAGAAATTCCGTTGGGTGCGAGGACCGACCCTTTTATACCATTTCCAACGCCACCTAGCGGCTCGCCGTTTGCGTTCCGCCCATACTTTCTATGACGAATATTGCTCGTATAGCTGCGTTCTACCACCCCGTAAAGTTTTGCCCACTTTTTCAGATTCACCCTGTATAATCAATCATATTCTTATGCAGCCCATCAGGTGAAACCCATGTGTACTTATGTATGTCGCGGTGTTTGTAATGTGTTAGTAATTCTGAAACCATTGAGTTTACTTACCTGTAGGAGACGTTGCCCATTGCCATTGCAGCTACCAATACCAAAAGGGCCTATCACCCCTCCCCAAAGGTCAGAGTCAGTACCAACTTTGGCATTGAAGTCACCTAGAACAAGGGTAATATCTCCTTTCTTGACAGAATTCAAAATATCCTGAAGTTGTTCATAAAACCTATCCTTCTCATCCTCATCGGCATCCTCAGTGGGGGCATAACAGCAGATAACATTCAGGTCTTTAACGCTTGTCTGAAATTTTGCTGTAAGAAACCTTTCATTAATGCACTCATATCCTAGAAGAGCATCACTAGCATGTCTGCTGAGCAACAGACCCACGCCTTGGTGATGCTTTCCATCCTCTCTCCCTGTAAAGAGAAATTTAAAACTATTTTTAAGTATCTCACCTTTATCTGTCCATCTTGTCTCTTGCAAGCCTAGAATATCTAGGTTATAGCGCTGGAATTCCTGCATGAGGACATCAAGAGAATAATCTCTATGTAATGTCCTCACGTTCCACTTTCCTGCAGAGAGAAAATGATTAGTAGGATTTTTAAAGAAACTAGGTTTATTGAGATTGGTAGGGCCAACAATATCAAACAGCCCCCTGATCACAGGCATGGGGCAAAGACCTGTTCCTCCTCTGCTAAAGGCTGAAGTCACCGATGCTGGTAGGAACATCAGGCACCACCTTTTCAAGTGGATTTTTTCAAGAGCCATATCGTCTGCCTGAGACACATTACTTCACTTCAGGATTGGCGATGCCCACAACTGGCTAAGTGAGGTTCAGGTACCTGCGATGGCCTCTGATTAGGATTATCCACCAGCTGATACAAGCCATGCCTCTGTTCACTTAGAGCTGGCAACCCAGAAGCAAACAGAAAACACAGCGGCAGATTCTCCCTCAACAGAGGCCCACCAGTGCAGCAAGTCCAGGATCCATAATCAAGCTCAAATCCATAAACAAGTCCAGTCTAGTAGGTATAAATGGTCAGCACCAGGACCCTGTAAAGTTGACCACTCCTCACCAGGGTTGAAAAAAAAAAAAAAGAAAAAAGTGGCCATGGATGACCAGATCAGTAGGCCATACTGAACTGGCAGCCCTCCCCTTCCATTCCCTTCCAAAAGAGAATATTTCTTTTGAAAGAGATATTCTCTTTTGGAGGGGAATTTCAATAGAGATATTCTCTTTCAAAAGAGAATATCTCTTTTGAAAGGTACTAACGGCCTGCACCACGAGAAAGCGAGGTCGGACATTAGGTGCTAGATCTGGCCGGTTCTGTGCATCATCACTAGGGATTGGTACACAGCTCTCTTTCCAGAAAAAGAGTAAGCATACGTACGATTTCTAATAAAAGCAGTGGAGTAGAAAGAATTTAAAAAATCATAATAATAAAATCAGAGAATATACGACATATACAGCTGTATGACCTTCAGTACTGCGCGGTTTATAAATCTATAGCAGTATTCACTTTCAACTCGAAAAAATCAGCAATCTAAGAACCCTATTAACACAAAATATAATTCTTTAATAATTAATCCCCCCTCAAGCAGCTGCTTGCCACAGAGGTCTGACAGGAGCCTGTCAGTTAATATAGAGTGTAATAAAATAGTTTTCTTACCGTATTTCTTTATCGCAACAAAACGTCCTTATCAGAGCCAATTTCCAACTACAATATCTTATCTGATGTACTATGCCCCTCAGATCCGCAGAAACAATCTCTTGTCATCGTTTCTGTATTATTCCACCCTACGTCAGGTAATTCCCTTCCGTTACGTGAGCGCTGCGTCGTTAGCAGCTGTCTTATTGGCTGAATCAAACACGTTCGCTTGTCCACTAAACAATCGCTGAGTTATGTCGAATGTTGTATTTAATGGGCTTGTTTTCCACTGAAAGCTGAAAGTAGACCGGTGTGGTTTTCCGACATATTTTTCTGCTTTTAGATTCAGTTCTTTAAAATATTTTTCCAGAAATTGGTTTTGAGGGGAAATTTACGAAAAAATATATTTTTTCTACGTCGACCTGGTTTGCGTAAGTTCTGTGCCACTTTCACTATTTTGTGCCTACACTTAAACAGAATGTCCCAATTTAAGTGGGGCGGGAGTGGCTCAGTCGGTAGCGCGCCAGGCTCGTAATCTGTAGTTCCCAGGTTCGAGTCCCAGCTGGGTCAACGTTGAGATTTATCTCCGCAAAATTCCCCGCCCTGCCCACGGTCAGTAGGGGACACCGATGGGCTTGGAAAGGCCACCGTCCGTCGGATGGGACGTTAAGCCGTGGCCCCGTGTGCGGGAGAGACATACCATGTGCACGTTAAAGAACACGCTGGATGGCCTTGACGGGGGGCTACCATTTGTCTCCCAACAGCTGTTCCAGTGGGTCCCCTCCCCCAACCTTCTCTGAGCCTTCGGGGTCCATGTGACCTGGTCATTTAGCCCACGGTGTGCAAAAAAGTGCCGCTCAGAGGTAAAACAACCCAACCCGCTCAGAGGTAAAACAACCCAACCCAATTTAAGTTCTGTGTCAAACGATATTATATACATAGTGCGGTAATGACAAACTTCTTCTAATTCTGGAATGTTAATCTAGGATGAATTTTAGCATAAAAAAAATGATTGTTTCCCATCTGTGGTTATTGTAAAATGTTCAGAAACTGTAGGCTTCGTTGGAACTCTCTTTGTCATTGTGAAAGGGGTTTTAGCTTGAAAGTTTAAAACTATATGAAATTAAGAAAGAACTCGAAATTAAATAAGCATTGAAAATCAAAAAATATTTTATGAAATGAAAAAAAAAAACATGAATTAGTGGCATCAGATTCGAAGGCTCCTTCACAAGGTCAAAGGTCAAAATTAGATCTAACTCTGCTGGAAAAAATTGTAGATCTCGAAAATCTTGGCTGTGGTGGTTCCTTCGAAGTCAAAGGTCAAATATAGATCTACCAGTGCTAGATGATTTCAAATTGGCACCTGTGGGACATTTTGAATCGCATAATTCAGTAATTGCGTCAAATTTTGGATATGACGAGTCCTTCGTGGTCAAAGGTCAAATTTCGATATATCGGCGCTAAAGAACTAAAAATTGGTAAAGCAGTAGAACTCAGAGATGAGAGGAAATTTCAGATCTGGTGTCTAATTCAAGAAGAAATAATGGAAATAATGGGTCACAATGAAGTATAGAAACAAGAGATTCTGAGTTGGGTTGTTTTACCTCTGAGCGGCACTTTTTTTGCACACCATGGGCTAAATGGCCAGGTCACAAGGACCCCAACGGTTCAGAGAAGGCTGAGGGAGGGGACCCACTGGAACAGCTGTTGGGAGACAGATGGTAGCCTACCGTCATGTGCGGGAGAGCCATATCATCCAGCGTGTTCTTTAACGCGCACATGATATGGCTCTCCCGCACATGGGACCACGGCTTGAACGTCCCATCCGACGGACGGCGGCCTTTCCAAGCCCATCGGTGTCCCTACTGACCGTGGGCAGGGCGGAGAATTTTTGCGGAGATAAATCTCAACGCTGACCCAGCTGGGACTCGAACCTGGGAACTAACAGATTACGAGCCTGGCGCGCTACCGACTGAGCCACCCCCGCTCCAAGAGATTCTGAATGCACAGATTAATTTCTAGTATACTTTATTTTCAGATCAGCAAGGAATTGAACTATTTTTCAATCCGCTTAGGACAGAAAAGGAAAATAACATTTTTGAATTTTTTCGAAATCACTCAGAACTTATAACTACTTAATCTACATTGCGGGAATACCAAATGTCTCCTGACCTTAACATTACGGTTAAGTATTACGATTAGATAAAATATTAGCTCTTGTGACACTAAGGACAAAGTTTTTCCTGTTATCTCTCTAATTGAATAGGGAAGAAGAACAGGCAGATACGATTATCAATTGATATCAGTATGTACAATGATAAACGTTGAAATGAAAAGTGCAGATTAGTTTATTTCTGAGTCTGACACAGAAGGTTTTTGCTACAATCTCTCCGATTTCTCTTAATACCTCCCCAATCTCCAGGGGAGTACCCATGGGGAGGGTGCGGGTGCCACCCCCCCCGAAAATCCGGTCTTATGTGAAATCTCAAACTTGTTTACCTGCTTTGAAATCGAAATCAGTTGTCTTTGTATAATTTTACTTTAGCCCCATATGTCCTGGAGGAGAGGGTGGCTCAGTCGGTAGCGCGCAGCCCCGTAATCTGCAGTTCCAGGTTCGAGTCCCAGCTGGGTCAGCGTCCAGATTTATCTAAGCAAATCTCTCCACCTTGCCCACGGTGAGTTGGGGACACCGATTGGCTTGGAAAAATCTCTCCACCTTGCCCACGGTGAGTTGGGGACACCGATTGGCTTGGAAAAATCTCTCCACCTTGCCCACGGTGAGTTGGGGACACCGATTGGCTTGGAAAAATCTCTCCACCTTGCCCACGGTGAGTTGGGGACACCGATTGGCTTGGAAAAATCTCTCCACCTTGCCCACGGTCAGTTGGGGACACCGATTGGCTTGGAAAAATCTCTCCACCTTGCCCACGGTCAGTTGGGGACACCGATTGGCTTGGAAAAATCTCTCCACCTTGCCCACGATCAGTTGGGGACACCGATTGCTTGGAAAGGCCGCCGTCCTTCGGATGGGACGTTAAGCCATGGTCCCCATGTCCAGGAAAATCATACCCAATGCAAGTTACAGAACGCGCTGGATGGGCTTGTCACTTAACAAGCTGTCTGGTTAATCTCCTTCCCATAAAAAATATGAGTCCTTGTGAATTGGCTCATTTAGTCCACTGTGTGCAAAACAAAAATAAAGAACTGCTCAAAGGTAAAGCAAATCATAATCAAATGTTTCCCGACAAATTTTTATTTTGAGTTGGGTTGTTTTACCTCTGAGCGGCACTTTTTTGCACACCATGGGCTAAATGGCCAGGTCACAAGGACCCCGAAGACTCAGAGAAGGTTGGGGGAGGAAACCCACTGGAACAGCTGTTAGGAGACAGATGGTAACCTCCTGTCAAGACCTGGGGCGGGGGTGGCTCAGTCGGTAGCGCGCCAGGCTCGTAATCTGTACTTCCCAGGTTCGAGTCCCAGCTGGGTCAGCGTTGAGATTTATCCGCAAAATTCCCCGCCATGCCCAAGGTCAGTAGGGGACTCCGATTCGCTTGGAAGGGCGGCTCGGATGGGACGTTAAACCGTGGCCTCGTGTGCGAGAGAGCCATACCCCTGTGCACGTTAAAGAACACACTGGATGGCCTTGACCCTAGGCTACCATCTGTCTCCCAACAGCTGTCCAGCAGGTCCTCTCTCCCAACCTTCTCTGAGCTTTCGGGGTCCATGTGACCTGGCCATTTAGCCCATGGTGTGCAAAAAAGTGCCGCTCAGAGGTAAAACAACCCAACCCAACCCGTCAAGGCCATCCAGCGTGTTCTTTAACGTGCACAGGGTGTGGCTCTCCCGCACACGGAGCTACGGCTTAACGTCCTATCCGACGGACGGCGGCCTTTCCAAGCCCATCGGTGTCCCCTACTGACCGTGGGCAGGGCGTGGAGTTTTGCGGAGAGAAGTCTCAACGCTGACCCAGCTGGGGCTCGAATCTGGAAACTGCAGATTACGAGCTTGGCACGCTACCGACTGAGCCACCCCTAAAAGTATAAGATCAGCGAGGAAATGATTAAAATGACAACACAAGATGTTTGGTTGTTTTACCCAGGGGCTTATTTAAGGGTAATATGAAGATTCCAATTAACTCGTAAATAGTTGTCCAATAGATTCCTTTCCCCCCAACTTTATCAGAGTCCTTGTAACCTGACCATTTACCCCAACATATAACAAAAAAAAATTACAGATCACAGAAAAAAATAACCAAACGACTTCCATTAGTAATATAACGAAATCTTTGTCCCTGGTATAAAATAATTACAGCATAAAATTGTTTTTGAATAATAGCATTTGATTTTTGTCACACAATTGGTGGGGAAAAAAATTCGACCTAAAAACCTCGCACTCAATCATTCGAAGTAAAAAATTACGACATACACCTCTATCATATCGCTCTTTTTATAACCGCTATTTTTGCCGTAATAACAGGTCAGCTAACAACAACGATTTCATAACGAATTAAGTCTATTTCTGTATAAATGCTAATAGTTCAGAAATATCTATTTAAAAACTAGACAACCTTTACATAAGAGCTTAAAATTAGGACACGAATCATTTACTCATGCGTATTACAGATTATATTTAACCAACTACAGTTTTGTTTCAGAGATAAAATGTTTGATATAAGAATAAGATACAAACCCAATGCATTTAAGGCACACTTCGAGGTCATCCGCCATCTTATCAACCTCTGGCCGCGGGTCAAGTGACTAAAGCAGACGAACAAGATGAATGAGATAGCGTCTGCTTGAAGGTTGATTTCGTTCGCTTCCTGTTAGCAGCAGACGCCACACACTACGGTTACCGAAAGTCTTCAGTGCGGTCACGGGTTATCTTATAACGTATTATTGTTTAACTACATAAATGGCTTACAAGGTTATATTGCCAAAGATGTCATAATTATTTCTAACAGCTAATCTTAGGTTGCCGTTCCGTGGCCGAGTGGTTAGCACGCTTGGTTACTGATCTAAGGGACCTGGGTTCGAGCCCCGGATTAGGCATGGATGTGTGTGTGTCGTTTTTCTGCTGAGGTCCTGCCATCCTCTCAGATCTCCTTCTGTGGCATATAAACTGACAGGCTCCTGTCAGACCTCTGTGGCAAGCAGCTGCTTGAGGGGGGTATTTATTTATATTTTTTTATTAATCTTAGGTAATAACCCATTATGTGGTGGTGGCTTCTTTAAGTGAAATTTGTTGAAATTTAAATCATTTCGTAATCAGGGGTGAGACGAAGGCTCGGGAATAGTAAATTAATTAGTGTAGGAAAAAAAGTTGATGGGACTTTTGGCTTATTCCACCTTTTATCAGTTTGATCAGTGCTTCCCAAACGTTTTGAGCCGACGGCTCAATTAAAAATCCAAAATTGTCGCGGTACACCAGGAAAAAAGAGAAAGTGTGTGGGGGGAGGGCGAGAGGCTCAGTTGGTAGCGCGCCAGGCTTGTAATCGGTAGTTCCCAGGTTCGAGTCCTAGCTGGGTCAGTGTTGAGATTTATCTCCATAAAACTCCCCGCCATGCTCACGGTCAGTAGGGGACACCGATGGGCTTGGAAATGCTGCCGTCCTGCGGATGGGACGTTAAGCCGTGGCTCTGTGTCCGGGAGAGTCATACCCTGTGCACGTTAAAGAACACGCTGGATGGCCTTGACGAGAGGCTACCATCTGTCTCCCAACAGCCATTCCAGTGGGTCCCCTCCCCCAAACCTTCTCTGAGCTTTCGGAGTCCTTGTGACCTGGCCATTTAGCCCATGGTGTGCAAAAAAGTGCCGCTCAGAGGTAAAACAACCCAACCCAAAATCCTACAATCCATTTCGATTACTTTATTTTCTTTCCGCGTAGTTGTAAACACAAAATAATAGTTGTAAACACAAAATAATAGTTGCAAACACAAAATAATTAATACTTTTAATACGAAATAAGAAAACCTATATACACGAGCACACTACCATTTCATATGCGTATTGGCGCGTGAGGTGTAAATCCGTCCCCTTCTGCCAAAACCTAGGGGGGCTGACTAAATGCAGTCGTGGGCCGTATTTTGCCGTTATTTAGAGTACTGTAAAATAAAATATGTGGAGTTCAGTATGACAAGATAATTATTTCATAAATTCTTCAACAGTTCATTTAATTAGCTATTTTGAAGCATAATTTCCTTTAAACGTCTTGGTTGTCATGACGTTTGATGTGTTAGCCCAATAAGTTTCTTCCTTAGAAAAACTCACTGAATTAGTCAATATTAATCACAATGATTTAACATTTCGCAATCCTTAGTTAGGAAATAACTAACCTGTATAACAGCAAGATCTTATTCAGTTCTGACGCATTATGACGAAAGAAACCAAAGACCCTGAACAACTTCTCCCATTCTGACGTCAGTGCGCATGGATTCCACGTCATGTAATGCAACCACCGTTAGATAAGTGTGTGTTCTTTGTTTATTTCAAACGAACACGAATGAATACGTCAGGACACTTATTCGTCAGAATCTGCATACAGTGCAACAACAGCCTAATTATACAGTAGGTTGCTCATGCACGTAATATTGACAACAGACGTAATATCACTAAAATAGAATTCCGGATTGGGGATGGAGGGCGGGGGTGGCTCAGTCGGTACGGCGCCAGGCTCGTAATCTGTAGTTCCCAGGTTCGAGTCTCAGCTGGGTCAGCGTTGAGATTTATCTCCGCAAAATTCCCCGCCCTGCCCACGGTCAGTAGGGGACACTGATGGGCTTGGAAAGGCCGCCGTCCGTCGGATGGGACGTTAAGCCGTGGCTCCGTGTGCGGGAGGGTCATACCCTGTGCACGTTAAAGAACACGCTGGATGGCCTTGACGGGAGGCTACCATCTGTCTCCCAACAGCTGTTCCAGTGGGTCCCCTCCCCCAACCTTCTCTGAGCCTTCGGGGTCCATGTGACCTGGCCATTTAGCCCATGGTGTGCAAAATAGTGCCGCTCAGAGGTAAAACAACCCAACGTTAAAAAACTCGCTGGATGGCCTTGACGGTAGGCTACCATCTGTCTCCCAACAGCTGTTCCAGTGGGTCCCCTCCCCCAACCTTCTCTGAGCCTTCGGGGTCCATGTGACCTGGCCATTTAGCCCATGGTGTGCAAAAAAGTGCCGCTCAGAGGTAAAACAACCCAACCCGGATTGGGGAAGAGATCATATCCCCATCCCAGCTTCAGAACGATAGTAAACGAAATGGAAGATAAAAAATATAAACGTATAGGAATTTTTTTAAAACGAGGGAAAAGTGTTATATTCGAATGTTGATCCAATAATGTCCGTCCCCCCCCCCCCCTTCATTATTTTCCAGCTCTGTCTGGAGGCTTGCACTGCACTCCCGCTTATTTGTTTTTTCAAAATCTGGGATATATCTGTATATATATATATAATAAAATAAATAATAAATATCCTCTCAAGCAGCTGCTTGCCACAGAGGTCTGACAGGAGCCTGTCAGTTCATATGCCATAATAGAAGGTCTGTGGGGATGGCAGGACCTCAGCAGAAAGATAACGCAAACGTCCATGCCTTATCCGGGGCTCGAACCCAGGTCCCTTAGCTCAGCAGCCAAGCGCGCTAACCACTTGCCCACGGCACGGGATAGTGCCCGACAAATTAATAGTAACTTACCCGTTTTAACAATTTTTCTTGTATTTTGTGCTAAAAAATAATTTTTCTTAACAAAAGGTAAATAAACAGAGAAGTTTATTCTTAACATCATATTGACTAAATGAAATAAGCTTTTTGGCAGAAGAAAAAAAAATTAAGTCACGTGAAAAAATGGAAACAATGAGGTTCAAACGAACAAAATAATAGCAACGGGGTGATTCAAATTAAAAAAATTATGGCAATGATGTAACTGAAATGGATAAAATAATGACTACAACTAAGTTCAAATATAGGAAATAATAGCAACGAAGCAGTTCAAATGGACAAAATTATTACAACGATGAGGTTTAAATGAACAAAATAATACCAACGGGGTGATTCAAATGAAAAAGAATAGCAATGATGTAACTGAAATGGATAAAATAATAATTACAACTCGTTTCAAATGAAGAAAATAATAGCAACGATGCAGTTCAAATGGACAAAATAATAGAACAATGAAGTTCAAATGATCAATATTATTACAACGATGTGGTTGAAATGGATTTCACACGAAATGCTACATTTCGTTTTAGACAAGAAATATATTTTTTATTCAAAAACCACAGGCAAGTGGTTTTTAATTTTTCTGTAACTTTGTGTGTGTGAAAATTCAAGGAATCGTTTAGAAATATCCATCATTTATAATACATTAAGTGTAAAAGTTCAATTACGCCAGAATTGCAGTCCTCTAGCATACAGAGAAAGGGAGATGATCAGAATTGTAAGGGTTGGGTTGTTTTACCTCTGAGCGGCACTTTTTTGCACACCATGGGCTAAATGGCCAGGTCACATGGACCCCGAAGGCTCAGAGAAAGCTGGAAGAGGGGACCCACTGGAACAGCTGTTGGGAGACAGATGGTAGCCTCCCGTCAAGGCCATCCAGCGTGTTCTTTAACGTGCACAGGGTATGGCTCTCCCACACACGGGGCCACGTCTTAACGTCCCATCCGATGGACGGCGGCCTTTCCAAGCCCATCGGTGTCCCCTACTGACCGTGGGCAGGGCGGGGAATTTTGCGGAGATGAATCTCAACGCTAACCCAGCTGGGACTCGAACCTGGGAACTACAGATTACGAGCTTGGCGCGCTACCGACTGAGCCACCCCCGCCCCTCTAAATGGCCAGGTCACAAGGACCACAAAGGCTCAGAGAAGGTTGGGAGAGGAGACCTACTAGAACAGTTTTGGGAGACAGATGGTAGATTCCCATTAAAGCCCTTCAGCGTATTCTTTAACAGGGTACGCATATGGAGCCACGGCTAAACGTCCCATCCGACGGACGGCGACCTTTCAAGCCCATCGGTGTCCCCTACTGACCGAGAGCAGGGCTTGGCAGGAAGTTTTGCGGAGACAAATCTCAACGCTGGCCCAACTGGGACTCGAATCTGGGAACTGCAAATTACGAGCCTGGCGCGCAACCGACTGAGCCACCCCCTCCTGTAGCTTAGAAAGGAAGCCTCGATTGAAGAGGGAGTTATGAGCTTGGGTTGGGTTGTTTTACCTCTGAGCGGCACTTTTTTGCACACCATGGGCTAAATGGCCAGGTCACATGGACCCCGAAGGCTCAGAGAAGGTTGGGGGAGGGGACCCACTGGAACAGCTGTTGGGAGACAGATGGTAGCCTCTCGTCAAGGCCATCCAGCGTGTTCTTTAACGTCGGGTTGTTTTACCTCTGAGCGGCACTTTTTTGCACACCATGGGCTAAATGGACAGGTCACATGGACCCCGAAGGCTCAGAGAAGGTTGGGGGAGGGGACCCACTGGAACGGCTGTTGGGAGACAGATGGTAGCCTCCCGTCAAGGCCATCCAGCGTGTTCTTTAACGTGCACAGGGTATGGCTCTCCCGCACACGGGGCCACGGCTTAACGTCCCATCCGACGGACGGCGGCCTTTCCAAGCCCATCGGTGTCCCCTACTGACCGTGGGCGGGGAATTTTGCGGAGATAAATCTCAACGCTGACCCAGCTGGGACTCGAACCTGGGAACTACAGATTACGAGCCTGGCGCGCTACCGACTGAGCCACCCCCGCCTCGGAGTTATGAGCGTCCCACATGTTCAGATATGCAGATACAGGAAAGGGAAAAGGAGTTGGGCAGCTTTGTAGAGCACTCAGACCTGTAGCTTAGAAAGGAGCCTTTCCTTTGTTAGAAGGGCCTTTCTCTTGTTAGAAGGAAAGAGAGAGTTTTTTAACTTCTGAGATGTACAGATCTTTAGTGAATAGGGACAGGAAACTTATCGGCTTTGCGAGATGTACAGACTTTAGTGTAGAAGTGAAAAAGGGCAGACCAGCTTTATTAGGCGTGCAATTTTATTGGAAGAGCTATGTAGTACGAGACACATAGGAGTTTCTTAAGAAGAGTATATTCTGCACATACAGCAGAGTTTATTTTTAGGAAATTGTAATGCTTTCTCTGTTGAAGAACAGCATTCTTGGCCTACTTTCACGACTATGCAAAACATCTTTGATACCCGAATGATTTGAGGAAGAGAGAGTAGGGCGTCTCTGAATTGAGCCTTGAGAGGTCGCGAATCTTAAGCAGCGACTGAATTAGAGATCGCCTCGTTTTGAGGTCACTTCCGCAAAGGCAGCCATTATTCAGAAATATGGAAGTGAAGTCGCTACCGTTATAGAATAGTAAAGTATACTGCTAATTAAGATATTCTTTAACTATTATTGAGAGAAATAATTATCCAAAATATGCCAAACTTTGCTGAAGTTTCAAAAAAGATGAGGAATATTTCCCAATGGATAATACAAAAAGAAAATACGTTTAGAGTTCAAAAATTGGGTTGAATAATTTTACCCTCTCGAGCGAGGGTGGTTCAGATGTTAGCGCGCCTGGCTCATAATCTGCAGTTCCCAGGTTCGAGTCCAAGCGGCCAGCATTGAGATTGGGTTTGGAAATGTCGACGTCCATCGGATGGACGTTAAATCGTGGTGTCGTGTGCGGGAGAGCCATACCCGATGCAGGTTAAAGAACACCCTGGATTGCCTTGACGGAAGACTACCGTCTGTCTCCCAACAGCTGTTCCAGTGGGTTCCCTTCTTCAACCTTCTCTGAGCTTTCGGAGTCCTTGTGACCTGGCCATTTAGCCCATGGTGTGCAAAATAGTGCCGCTCAGAGGTAAAACAACCCAACTTTAAAGAACACGCTGTATGGCCTTGACGGGAGTCTACCATCTGTCTCCCAACAGCTGTTCCAGTGGGTCCCCTCCTCCAGCTTTCTCTCAGCCTTCGGGGTCCATGTGACCTGGCCATTTAGTCCATGGTGTGCAAAAAAGTGCCGCTCAGAGGTCAAACAACCCAACGTTAAAGAACACACTGGATGGCCTTGACGGGAGGCTACCATCGGTCTCCCAACAGCGGTTCCAGTGGGTCCCCTCCCTCAACCTTCTCTGAGCTTTCGGAGTCCTTGTGACCTGGCCATTTAGCCCATGGTGTGCAAAAAAGTGCCGCTCAGAGGTAAAACAACCCAACGTTAAAGAACACGCTGAATGGCCTTGACGGGAGGCTACCATCTGTCTCCCAACAGCTGTTCCAGTGGGTTCCCTCCTCCAGCTTTCTCTGAGCTTTCGGGGTCCATGTGACCTGGCCAATTAGCCCATGGTGTGCAAAAAAGTGCCGCTCAGAGGTAGAACAACCCAACATTAAAGAACACACTGGATGGCCTTGACGGGAGGCTACCATCGGTCTCCCAACAGCTGTTCCAGTGGGTCCCCTCCCTCAACCTTCTCTGAGCTTTCGGAGTCCTTGTGACCTGGCCATTTAGCCCATGGTGCGCAAAAAAGTGCCGCTCAGAGGTAAAACAACTCAACGTTAAAGAACACACTGGATGGACTTGACGGGAGGTTATCATCTGTCTCCCGACAGCTGTTCCAGTGGGTCCCCTCCTCCAGCTTTCTCTGAGCCTTCGGGGTCCATGTGACCTGGCCATTTAGCCCATGATGCGCAAAAAAGTGCCGCTCAGAGGTAAAATAACTTAGCGTTAAAGAACACACTGGATGGCCTTGACGGGAGGCTATCATCTGTCTCCCAACAGCTGTTCCAGTGGGTCCCCTCCCTCAATCTTTTCTGAGCCTTCGGAGTCCTTGTGACATGGCCATTTAGCCCATTATGTGCAAAAAAAAGTGCACCATCTTAAAAAAGTGTCCCATTCGATGGAGTGTCCAATTCCAAGCCCATCGGTGTTCCGTTTTTGACTGAGGGAAAATGGAGATTTAGCGCAGTTAAACCTGAATGCTCGCACATTGAAACGGACTGGCACTTTTCTCAGGTGCAGCAGGCAGTTACGTAGCTGTAGCAGGGAGGGGGGGGGGGGGGGTCTGTGATAAAAATTTCGGTGTCTTTTTCAAGATTTCCGTACTTATTTTTTTTAGAGTTCGTACATGACGCTTAAAATACGTTTTCTCCTATTCTGTGGGATTTCTGTAGAATAACAATTATCAGGCTCCTGTCAGACCTCTGGCAAGCAGCTGCTTGAGGGAATGTTTTTTTTTTTATTAAAAAAATTTCTGCTTCTATGAGGTCCTAGGGGGCAGTGATCCACAGGACCCAGTACGCGACAGCGGCCCTTACAAGTCCGTGCCTGGAACTCATCATCATCATTCTCAAACAGCCATGGAGTATGGAAGTTCAACCAGACAGTGCAGTTTAGTTCTCCAAGCATATCTGCCCTTAGCTACATCTACTGCATCTGGCCACTGCACACCAATTCTAACAAGGTCCTGTTTGACATTGTCTGCCCACCGCATCCTAGGTCTTCCCCTCCTTCTGAGGCCTCTAGGCACACAGTACATAACCCTATTCGCCAATCTATAATTATCCATACGAGCAACATGGCCAAAACAACGGAGTCTCTCTCTGCACAATATACTGCTTTAAAGGAGGTTGCAGACTCCTTTGCCTAACCTCATCATTAGTTACAAAGTTGAACCACCTAATGCCCAAGATACTGCGTAACCATCTGGAATCAAAAGCATCTAGTTTCCTGTTATCTTGTTTACACAGCGTCCAAGCTTCACTATCAAAACTAACCCTTGAAAGAATCAGACTATATAAAGTCTAATTTTAGTCTTCAGGTGTATACGTCTATTTCTCCACAATCTCCATAGATTCTTAAAAGTCCCAGCAGCAATCCCTATTCGTCTGTTAATCTCATGCCGCACATCACCATTATCTGTTACATAGCTCCCAAGAAAATTACACTGTGACACCTGCTCAAGACTGCAACCAAGTCAGAATCACAACCTGCCTGACCAATTTTCATCACTTTAGTTTTCTCTCTGTTTATAACCAAACCTACTCTACTACCAGTTTCATCAACAGCTCGAATGAAAGAGTTCATCTCATCAACATCATTTGCCAAAACGGCTAAATCATCAGCATAATCTAAATCAGAAATTTTAGTATCTCCAGACCATTTAAGGCCAAAATCTTTCCCTTGAAGTAAATTTCACATAACATAATCAATAACCAAGCTAAAGAGAAAAGGAGACAAAATGCACCCTTGTCGAACACCAGAAGTAATGCTAAACCAATTGCTACAAGCCTTACCAACTCTCACACACGACTCAGTGTTATTTAAAGAGATTTCTTTATGTTAACTAACTTGTCTGGTATACCATGTGATCTCGCAATCAACTACAAATTATGACGATCAACAGAGTCGAAAGCCTTTTTGAAATCAACAAAGCTAGCAACCAAAGGTTTCTGAAACTCTAAACATTTCTCAAGAATCTGCCTAAGTGAAAATATCTGATCCACACATCCCCTGCCACTTCTGAATCCACATTGCTCATCACGCAATTGACTGTCAACCAAATTCTTAATTCTATTAAGCACAATCATGGAAAGAACTTTACCTGGAACAGAGAGTAGGCTGATACCCCTATAGTTATCACAAGAACTGCGATCACGTTATTTGAAATTAGGGATAACAATAGCTCTTGTAAAATCCTTAGGAACCATGCTTTTATCATAAAAGATATTCAGAATTTCAGTCATCCAAGTGGTAACCGAAACATTCCCAGCTCTAAGCCTTTCCGTAGTCATTTCATCTACCGCTGGGGATTTATCAAGTCTAAGTTTAGAAATAGCCAAAATAACTTCAGATTGTGTTATAGGGCCAACATTAAAGCCACCAATGCATCTATCATCATTGCAAACAATGGGAATAGAACTAACCACATTGTTTAGATTATCACTGAAATGCTCAGCCCACCTAGCCATGACAGAATTCTCACCTTCTATAACCTTACCTTGTTTATCCTTCAATCCTTGTACGCCTGTCCGTTTTCTACCACACAAAACATTAACTATCTGGTACAGCTCTCTGCTGTTGTGCTGTCTAACTGCTTCCTCGGATTTGTCAGCCAAACCATCAAGCCAAAGATTCTTATCAGCAGCTAACTGATCCTTTACAAGTTTATTAAGTTCTCTGTAATGCTTTCTATTAGGACTAGTAGGGTATTGATTAAGGACATTCCTGCAGTGCCTTCTTTCTGAAATAAGCTCAAGTGCCTTATCACTCAGATAATTCTGCCTCGTCTGCTCCTTTTTTTCCTAAAAGAGTACTGTTAGTGTCCAAAAAAGCCTATTTAAAATGATCCCATTCTTCCTCAACTTCAGTAGTAAACAAACCATGACTGTCATAATGACTAAGTAACCTATCATGGTAAGCTTTAGCTATAACTGGGTCTTTCAGAGTTTCAGTATTAAAGGTAGTTTTTTTAACTTTAGCACAACACTTTTTAAGTTTAAGTTGCAACACACTTTTAACAAGGTAATGGTCCGATCCAATTTCAGCTGCCCTATATGCCCTGGTATTCCTAACAGAACTAGCCCATTTGCTGTTAATTAATATATAATCAATCATATTCTTATGCAGCCCATCAAGTGAAACCCATGTGTACTTATGTATGTCGCGGTGTTTGTAATAAGTGTTAGTTATTCTGAATCCATTGAGTTTACTTACCTGTAGGAGACGTTGCCCTTTGCCATTGCAGCTACCAATACCAAAAGGGCCTATTACTCCTCCCCAAAGGTCAGAGTCAGTACCAACTTTGGGATTGAAGTCACCTAGAACAAGGGTAATATCTCCTTTCTTGACAGAATTCAAAATATCCTGAAGTTGTCCGTAAAACCTATCCTTCTCATCCTCATCGGCATCCTCAGTGGGGGCATAACAGCAGATAACATTCAAGTTTTTAATGCTTGTCTGAAATTTTGCTGTAAGAAACCTTTCATTAATGCACTCATATCCTAGAAGAGCATCACTAGCATGTCTGCTGAGCAGCAGACCCACGCCTTGGTGATGCTTTCCATCCTCCCTCCCTGTAAAGAGAAATTTAAAGTTATTTTTAAGTAGCTCACCTTTACCTGTCCATCTGGTCTCTTGCAAGCCTAGAATATCTAGGTTATAGAGCTGGAATTCCTGCATGAGGACATCAAGAGAATAATCTCTATGTAATGTCCTCACGTTCCACGTTCCTGCAGAAAGAAAATGATTAGTAGGATTTTTAAAGAAATTAGGTTTATTGAGATTGGTAGGGCCAACAATATCAAACAGCCCCCTGATCACAGGCATGGGGCAAAGACCCGTTCCTCCTCCGCTAAAGGCTGAAGTCACCGATGCTGGTAGGAACTTCAGGCACCACCTTTTCAAGTGGACTTTTTCAAGAGCCACATGGCCTGCCTGAGACGCATTACTCCAGTTTAGGCTTGACGATGCCCAACTAGCTAAGTAAGGTTCAGGTACCTGCGATGGCCTCTGATTAGGATTATCCACCAGCTGATATAAGTTATCCCGTGCCTCTGTTCACTTAGGGCTGGCAACCCAGAAGCAAACAGAAAACACAGCGGCAGATTCTCCCTCAACAGAGGCCCACCAGTGCAGCAAGTCCAGGATCCATAATCAAGCTCAAATCCATAAAGAAGTCCAGTCTAGTAGGTATAAATGGTCAGCACCAGGACCCTGTGAAGTTGACCACTCCTCAGCAGGGTTGAAAAAAAGAAGCCCCTCAAAAACTGGGAAGGAGGTGGCAGACGCGTCCGAATTTCGCAAAATGTTCGCAGTTGTCGTCAGAGTTGCAGTGATCAATTTCAAGTCGAAATCCCCCCCCCAAAAAAAAGGGGGGGGGCATGCTACAAGCAAAAATATTTACCATGCTATTCCTACGGGAAACCGAAGTCGCTAACAAATCCATTGTTGCTCTCTAATTCACTGCTCCCTAATTTTGAACATAACGAAATTTAAATCTGCTGTCTTAGCCAGGTCTCCCACATTCCCGAAGACATTATTATATTAGTGTGCTCCATTTGCAGGTCGAAACGAGATTTTTTAACGCAACACGGGTGCGCAGAGTGAGAAGCCCTGTACGAAATTTGGAACCGTTCGATCGAGTACATCGGGAACCATAGGGTACCAAATTATTTGAAACCAAAATTAAAATCTCGATAATTTGCTTAGAAACGAAGTTGCGGTTTGTGAGAGCCAGTTGACGTCAGAAATGACCTAAGGAACGCCAGGAAATTCTTTTCTTCCTGTTGATTCTATTCTAAAAGTCTTGTAGGGGGATAGTTTTCATAAAAGTAACTTTTAGTACAGTGAAAATAAGGTTATACAGTTTAAAGGGGCTGGGGGTGGCTCAGTCGGTAGCGCGCCAGGATCGTAATCTGCAGTTCCCAGGTTCGAGTCCCAGCTGGGTCAGCGTTGAGATTTATCTCCGCAAAATTCCCCGCCCTACCTACGGTCAGTAGGGGACACCGATGGGTTTGGAAATGCCGCCGTTCGTCGGATGGGACGTTAAGCCGTGGCGCCGTGTGCAGGAGAACGCATACCCTGGGCACGTTAAAGAACACACTGGATGGCCTTTACGAGAGGCTACCATGGATCTGTCTCCCAACAGCTGTTCCAGTGGCTCCACTCCCCCAACCTTCTCTGAGCCTTCGGGTCATTGTGACCTGGCCATTTAGCCCATGGTGTTCAAAAAAGTGCCACTCAGAGGTAAAACAACCCAGCGTTAAAGAACACGCCGGATGGCCTTGACGGAAGGCTACCATCTGTCTCCCAACAGCTGTTCCAGTGGGTCCCTTCCCCCCAACCTTCTCTGAGCCTTCGGGTCATTGTGACCTGGCTATATAGCCCATGGTGTTCAAAAAAGTGCCGCTCAGAGGTAAAACAACCCAACGTTAAAGAACACGCTGGATGGCCTTGACGGGAGGCTACCATCTGTCTCCCAACAGCTGTTCCAGTGGGTCCCTTCCCCCAACCTTCTCTGAGCCTTCGGGTCATTGTGACCTGGCCATTTAGCCCATGGTGTTAAAAAAAGTGCCACTCAGAGGTAAAACAACCCAACCCAATTCAGTTTAAAAGTGAGGCCTGGGCAGCGAAGATTAGTATTAAGTAAAAATAAATTATCCTTCACGCAGCTACTTGCTACAGAGGTGCCAGGGGAATCTGTCAGTGTGAAGGATTATAGAGGAGATCTATGAGAATACGAGGCCTCAGCAGATGGGCAACGCAAGAAACGTCCATTATACTTTATCTGAGGCTCGAAACACAGTCTCTGTGATCAGTAGCCAAGAACTCTTACCAGGCACGTACATAGGATTTATTTTTTAGTTATGGGGAGGGTCTGACAATTTTGTTTCGAGGGGGAGTCCCTCCCCTTTCTGGGTACGTCCTTGACTCTTACCACTCGGTTAGCTCACTGAAAATGGGTTGGGTTGTTTTACCTCTGAGCAGCACTTTTTTGCACACCATGGGCTAAATGGCCAGGTCACAATGACCCGAAGGCTCAGAGAAGGTTGGGGGAAGGGAAACACTGGAACAGCTGTTGGGAGACAGATGGTAGCCCCCCGTCAAGGCCATCCAGCGTGTTCTTTAACGTTGGGTTGTTTTACCTCTGAGTGGCACTTTTTTGAACACCATGGGTTAAATGGCCAGGTCACAATGACCCGAAGGCTCAGAGAAGGTTGGGGGAAGGAACCCACTGTATCAGCTGTTGGGAGACAGATGGTAGCCCCCCGTCAAGGCCATCCAGCGTGTTCTTTAACGTTGGGTTGTTTTACCTCTGAGTGGCACTTTTTTGAACATCATGGGCTAAATGGCCAGGTCACAATGACCCGAAGGCTCAGAGAAGGTTGGGGGAAGGGAAACACTGGAACAGCTGTTGGGAGACAGATGGTAGCCCCCCGTCAAGGCCATCCAGCGTGTTCTTTAACGTTGGGTTGTTTTACCTCTGAGTGACATTTTTTTGAACACCATGGGCTAAATGGCCAGGTCACAATGACCCGAAGGCTCAGAGAAGGTTGGGGGAAGGGACCCACTGGAACAGCTGTTGGGAGACAGATGGTAGCCCCCCGTCAAGGCCATCCAGCGTGTTCTTTAACGTTGGGTTGTTTTACCTCTGAGTGGCACTTTTTTGAACACCATGGGTTAAATGGCCAGATCACAATGACCCGAAGGCTCAGAGAAGGTTGGAGGAGGGGACCCACTGTATCAGCTGTTGGGAGACAGATGGTAGCCCCCCGTCAAGGCCATCCAACGTGTTCTTTAACGTTGGGTTGTTTTACCTCTGAGTGGCACTTTTTTGAACACCATGGGCTAAATGGCCAGGTCACAATGACCCGAAGGCTCAGAGAAGGTTGGGGGAAGGAACCCACTGTAACAGCTGTTGGGAGACAGATGGTAGCCTCCCGTCAAGGCCATCCAGCGTGTTCTTTAACGTTGGGTTGTTTTACCTCTGAGTGACATTTTTTTGAACACCATGGGCTAAATGGCCAGGTCACAATGACCCGAAGGCTCAGAGAAGGTTGGGGGAAGGGACCCACTGGAACAGCTGTTGGGAGACAGATGGTAGCCCCCCGTCAAGGCCATCCAGCGTGTTCTTTAACGTTGGGTTGTTTTACCTCTGAGTGGCACTTTTTTGAACACCATGGGTTAAATGGCCAGATCACAATGACCCGAAGGCTCAGAGAAGGTTGGAGGAGGGGACCCACTGTATCAGCTGTTGGGAGACAGATGGTAGCCCCCCGTCAAGGCCATCCAACGTGTTCTTTAACGTTGGGTTGTTTTACCTCTGAGTGGCACTTTTTTGAACATCATGGGCTAAATGGCCAGGTCACAATGACCCGAAGGCTCAGAGAAGGTTGGGGGAAGGGAAACACTGGAACAGCTGTTGGGAGACAGATGGTAGCCCCCCGTCAAGGCCATCCAGCGTGTTCTTTAACGTTGGGTTGTTTTACCTCTGAGTGACATTTTTTTGAACACCATGGGCTAAATGGCCAGGTCACAATGACCCGAAGGCTCAGAGAAGGTTGGGGGAAGGGACCCACTGGAACAGCTGTTGGGAGACAGATGGTAGCCCCCCGTCAAGGCCATCCAGCGTGTTCTTTAACGTTGGGTTGTTTTACCTCTGAGTGGCACTTTTTTGAACACCATGGGTTAAATGGCCAGGTCACAATGACCCGAAGGCTCAGAGAAGGTTGGAGGAGGGGGCCCACTGTATCAGCTGTTGGGAGACAGATGGTAGCCCCCCCGTCAAGGCCATCCAGCGTGTTTTTTAACGTTGGGTTGTTTTACCTCTGAGTGGCACTTTTTTGAACACCATGGGTTAAATGGCCAGGTCACAATGACCCGAAGGCTCAGAGAAGGTTGGGGGAAGGAACCCACTGTAACAGCTGTTGGGAGACAGATGGTAGCCTCCCGTCAAGGCCATCCAGCGTGTTCTTTAACGTTGGGTTGTTTTACCTCTGAGTGACACTTTTTTGAACACCATGGGCTAAATGGCCAGGTCACAATGACCCGAAGGCTCAGAGAAGGTTGGGGGAGGGGACCCACTGGAACAGCTGTTGGGAGACAGATGGTAGCCCCCCGTCAAGGCCATCCAGCGTGTTCTTTAACGTTGGGTTGTTTTACCTCTGAGTGGCAATTTTTTGAACACCATGGGTTAAATGGCCAGGTCACAATGACCCGAAGGCTCAGAGAAGGTTGGGGGAAGGGACCCACTGGAACAGCTGTTGGGAGACAGATGGTAGCCCCCCGTCAAGGCCATTCAGTGTGTTCTTTAATGTGCACAGGTTATGGCTCTCCCGCACACGGGGCCACGGCTTAACATCCCATCCGACGGTCGGCGGCCTTTCCAAGCTCATCGGTGTCCCCTACTGACCGTGGGCAGGGCGGGGAATTTTGCGGAGATAAATCTCAACGCTGACCCAGCTGGGACTCGAATCTGGGAACTACAGATTACGAGCCTGGCGCGCTACCTACTGAGCCACCCCCGTCCCGATTTTCTGGGTGAGCGAGTTAAACGCTGAGACACATCATCAAGAACTTCAGCAGTTAACAGTGATGGCCAGCCTGGGCTCTTTCGATCCTGTACAGACCGAGTGTCATGAAATTTATTAATCAAATGAGGTATTATCAACTTGTTGGGAACGGTTGACTGAGGAAACTTAAACTCAAACTCCTCTCTCACACGTTTGTAAGATTTGTACGCACAATAAGTCTCAACAATAAATACACGTTCATTTTTGGAAAACGACACAGCTGACACAACACAAAGGAATGAATGTTTGAGTGAGACTAGTGCGTGACAAGGTCATTTCAACTGGGTTGTTTTACCTCTGAGCGGCACTTTTTTGCACACCATGGGCTAAATGGCCAGGTCACATGGACCCCGAAGGCTCAGAGAAGGTTGGGGGAGGGGACCCACTGGAACAGCTGTTGGGAGACAGATAGTAGCCTCCCGTCAAGGCCATCCAGCGTGTTCTTTATCGTGCACAGGGTATGACTCTCCCGCACATTGGGCCACGGCTTAACGTCCCATTAGACGGACGGCGGCCTTTCCAAGTCCAGCGGTGTCCCCTACTGACCGTGGGCAGGGCATTGAATTTTGCAGAGATAAATCTCAATGCTGACCCAGCTGGGACTCGAACCTGGGAACTACAGATTACGAGCCTGGCGCGCTACCGACTGAGCCATCCCCACCCCTCATTTCAACTGCTGAAGGCTGTTAAACCTTGAGTACAGTGACTAATATTATGGCATAAAATGTACATGCGCATGGGGAAGGGACCCACTGGAACAGCTGTTGGGAGACAGATAGTAGCCTCCCGTCAAGGCCATCCAGCGTGTTCTTTATCGTGCACAGGGTATGACTCTCCCGCACATTGGGCCACGGCTTAACGTCCCATCAGACGGACGGCGGCCTTTCCAAGTCCAGCGGTGTCCCCTACTGACCGTGGGCAGGGCGTTGAATTTTGCAGAGATAAATCTCAACGCTGACCCAGCTGGGACTCGAACCTGGGAACTACAGATTACGAGCCTGGCGCGCTACCGACTGAGCCATCCCCACCCCGCATTTCAACTGCTGAAGGCTGTTAAACCTTGAGTACAGTGACTAATATTATGGCATAAAATGTACATGCGCATGGGGAAGGGACCCACTGGAACAGCTGTTGGGAGACAGATAGTAGCCTCCCGTCAAGGCCATCCAGCGTGTTCTTTATCGTGCACAGGGTATGACTCTCCCGCACATTGGGCCACGGCTTAACGTCCCATCAGACGGACGGCGGCCTTTCCAAGTCCAGTGGTGTCCCTACTGACCGTGGGCAGGGCGTTGAATTTTGTGGAGATAAATCTCAACGCTGACCCAGCTGGGACTCGAACCTGGGAACTACAGATTACGAGCCTGGCGCGCTATCGACTGAGCCATCACCGCCCCTCATTTCAACTGCTTCTGTTAAACCTTGAGTACAGTGACTAATATTATGGCATAAAATGTACATGCGCATGGGGAAGGGACCCACTGGAACAGCTGTTAGGAGACAGATGGTAGCCTCCCGTCAAGGCCATCCAGCGTGTTCTTTAAATGAACACGCTGGATGGCCTTGATGGTTAACACGCTGGATGGCGCTGATGGTTAAAGAACACACTGGATGGCCTTGACGGGAGGCTACCGTAGGTTTGAGTTCTTTTTGAAACACCCTGTATTAGAAAAGTACTTTTTTTTTACATATAATAACCCATAAAAATCTAAAACACGTTTTTTTTCAGCTCCTTTGGTTTACTCATTCCTTTTGGTTTTTAAATGCCGCGTAGGTGTGTGCCAGGTTGTCACCGATTGGCTGTTCTTTCACGCATTCATCACCCCCATCTCAAGGTGGCTAAAAAAGTTTGTGTTCTTATGTAATCCCCTCTCAGCTTCTGGCAACAATGTCAAGGTTGACTTGCGTCTCATTCAGTTTGAAGTCAGATGACCTCTTTCTTTCTTTAAGAGAAAAGTAAATTGTTAAATAGTCGTATAAGGTGACATGCAATATTTTTTCTCTGAGAAATCACTCCGCAAATAGTTGTATCATTCTTAAATGTCTTTCGTAACCTTTACCCAAAGAGTCTTTGGAAAATAAACATTTTTTTTTTTGCTAGAATCGCTTGATATATTATTCTATTTCGATGCTTTTGTTATTCAAATTTCCGTCGTTTAAACTGAGGACAAGGCAAATATTTTCAAATATTTTAGTTGGAATCCTGCCAGACTATTTTTTTATACAGGGTGAATCTGAAAAAGTGGGCAAAACTTTACGGGGTGGTAGAACGCAGCTATACGAGCAATATTCGTCATGGAATGTATGGTCGGAATGTAAAGCGGTGAGAAGTTAAAAGGTAGTTTTCCACTGTCACATTTAAAGAATGAACACAAGAAGGAGAGGAGATACTTCAGAAAACATTTTATTAACAGGAATGTAATTGAGGTACATGCTCAAAGAAATTGCTCAAAAGAGCTGCCGCCAGCTGTAATGCAGGCTTCACACCTGCGGGATAGGGACCGTTGGGTGCCGTTGGGTGCGAGGACCGACCCTTTTATACCATTTCCAACGCCACCTAGCGGCTCGCCGTTTGCGTTCCGACCACACATTCTATGACGAATATTGCTCGTATAGCTGCGTTCTACCACCCCGTAAAGTTTTGCTCACTTTTTCAGATTCACCCTGTATATATTATTACCTATTTACATTGGATAACAGATTCCCACTAGCGAAGGTTTGTGCTATCCCAAGAGTTGGCAGCTTCTTGATCAAAATATGTACAGTCGCTCAAAAAAATATTCCGAACACTAAAGGTCCATGTTATTGGGTTGGGTCTTCGTTGGGTTGGGTTTTCTCATAAAAATATTCCGAACACTTCGGGGTCCATGTTGTTGGGTTGGGTTGTTTTACCTCTAAGCGGCACTTTTTTGCACACCATGGGCTAAATGGCCAGGTCACAAAAACCCCGAAGGCTCAGAGAAGGATGAGGGAAGGGACCCACTGGAACAGCTGTTGGGAGACAGATGGTAGCCTCCCATCAAGGCCATCCAGCGTGTTCTTTAACGTGCACAGGGTGTGACTCTCCCGTACACGTGGTCACGGCTTAACGCCCCATCCGATGGACGACGGCCTTTCCAAACCCATCGGTGTCCCCTACTGACCGTAGGCGGGGCAGGGAGTTTTGCGGAGATAAATCTCAACGCTAACCCAACTTTTTTTTGCTCTTTTCTTTTGCTTTTTTTTTTATGAATATTCTTGTTAGTTATGTCTGTTTTGAATTTTGAAGATTTTGATAGCAACTATGATGTTGCTTATGTAACTACAGGTTTAGAAGTGGAGGCCTGGTTCGAAAATAATTATAGTAAACTTATTCACAAAAATAAATTAGGAATTGCTCATGTTAATATAAGAAGTCAAAGAAAACATTGGGATTCATTAAAATTAAGTATTAACAATTACATGGAACACATTGATATGCTTGTTTTAACTGAAACAAATGTAAATAAATATGAAAATTATTTATATAATATTGATAAATTTAATAAAATCACAAATGATAATATAAATAAAAATATTAGGGGGATTTCAGTATACTATAAAGAAAATCTAGATATTGAAATTATTTCACAACAAACACTTCCAGCGGAAACTATATATATAAAAGTAAAAAAATATATATATAATATATCATGTTTTAGAACTATACAGATCGCCTAGTACAGATGTGAACTCTTTTCTGTTGAATTTCCGAAATTGGATGGAAAATACAGAAAAAGATCAAAATCAGATTTTAATAGGTGATTTTAATATCGATACAATGAATACTAAAAAACATGGCACAGAAAAATATATCACACTATTGGCTGAAATGAATTTTGAAAGATTAATAAGGGAAGCTACAAGAGAAGAAATAGTAAAAAATAAAATCACCAAAATCTGTACAGACCATATTAATATTAAATTGATTAAAAATATGTCAGCAAATTCAATAATTCAAACAAGCAAAATAGCAGATCACTATATGATTTTAACACTGATTAGCAACACCAATAACAATTTGAATAATACTAATTATAGTGAAACAGACCAGGAAAATAAGAATTGGTCATTTGACCATAAAACAATATAAACAAATCTATTTCTGAAACGAATTGGAATTTAGAAAATTATGGTGACAACTCAATGGATGAATTAAACCTATATAAAGTATTTAAAGACATTTATGATGGAATTTTAGGAAAAAATAGAATATATATGAGTTGGGTTGTTTTGGGTTGTTTTGGGTTGTTTTACCTCTGAGCGGCACTTTTTTGCACACCAAGGGCTAAATGGCCAGGTCACATGGACCCCGAAGGCTCAGAGAAGGTTGGGGAAGGGGACCCACTGGAACAGCTGTTGGGAGACAGATGGTAGTCTCCCGTCAAGGCCATCCAGCGTGTTCTTTAACGTGCACAGGGTATGGCTCTCCCGCACACGGGGCCACGGCTTAACGTCCCATCCGACGGACGGCGGCCTTTCCAAGTCCATCGGTGTCCCCTACTGACCGTGGGCAGGGCGGGGAATTTTGCGGAGAATATATATGAGGAGAGTTGGAAAGGTAAAAAGTAATCATAGCAAAAATTGGATAACACCGAACTTGATAGAATTAATTGAAGAAAGAGATAAAGCTTGGATTAAATTTAAAAACAATGATAAAAGTGATGCTTATAAAAATAACTATAAAAAATTAAGGAATATGGTTAATATTCAGATTAGAAATCAGAAACAACTTTATTATAGAAATAAGCTTATAATGAAAAAAAATGATGTGAAGGCTACCTGGCAATTAATATATGAAATATTAGAAGGAAAACAGAAAAAATCATCGGACGATGCAATAATTGACAATATGGCCAAAAAGAAATTATCTGTGGAAGAAATAGCAAATAATTACAATGACATTTATAATACACTAATTTTACAGATAAGAAATACAAATCACCAAGACGATATAAATTATGTTCCAACCATGATACAAAGAGTTTTGAAATCTATCTACATACATGAAATCAATGAAAAACAAACTGATGAAATAATTACTTCATTAGACACCAATAAATCACCTGGTTACGATAATATTTGCATTAAACATATAAAATTTAATAAAGAGACACTACTAAATATTATATCAAAAATTATAAATCAGATTATATTTACTGGGAACATACCTACTGAACTCAAAACAGGTATTTTAAGACCTATTTTTAAAGGTGGTATTAAGGAGGATTTTTCTAACTATCGACCAATAACAATTCTGCCTATTTTTTCGAAAATAATGGAAAAATATATTTATAATACTGTTTTTAACTTTTTACTTAAACACAACATAAATTAATGAAAATCAGTTTGGCTTTCAAAAAGGAAAAAACACAATTCAACTAATTTCCAAAATTGCAAATAATATTAATAAATCATTGAATAATAGGGAAAAAATTGTAACCATGTTCTTAGATTTAAAGAAAGCCTTCGATACAATAGATCATAGCATTTTACTAAATAAATTAGAAAATTACGGTATTCGCGGTATATTGTTAGATTGGTTTAGAAATTATTTATCAGACAGATACACAATTACTAAAATAAAAAACTGCTACAGCAGAAAAGTAATTACACGATGTGGAATTCCCCAAGGCTCAATTTTAGGTCCTTTATTGTTCCTAGTATACATAAATGATTTGTTCAATACAAAATTAAATAGTGCTATTTATCTATATGCTGACGACATTGTTTTAATAAACAGTCAGAAATATTTAAATGATAGCATTTCAGAGGTTCAAACAGATTGCAATAATATTATTATATGGTTAAATCATAATAAAATCTATTTAAATGAGAAAAAAACAAAACTGATGATTATTCATTCACCAGGATTTCATATTCATCAAAACCTCTTTATCAAAACATAAAACAAATTGCAGAAAAAAGGATGCTTCAAATTATGAATCATTATGCAGTTGCCACTTGTTGAGCAAATAAATAAAATAAATTACTTAGGAATCATTTTTGATGAATATTTTAGATGGAATGCCCATATATCCCACATATGTGAAAGCTTGAGAATATCGGCGATAAAAATTCAAAAATTGAAATACGTATTAAATATGGAAACATGTGTACTATTTTATAAAGCAATATGCGAATCTATTTTAAATTATGGAATAATTGTGCATGGAACAACTAACTTAACTAACATAAATAAAATAGAAAAACTGCAGTCTATAATAGATAAAAATATTATTCCATCTCATTTGCAAAAAATTTATAAAACTTCTACCGATAGATTAAAATTTTTAAATCTTTTATCCTACAGCAATTTATATAAATATAATATAATAATTAAAATTTTTTGACGAAACTTACAAATTAAAAATTCAACATAATAAAAATACAAGACTTCAAAACCAAGGTTATTACAAATTGCCAAATTTTCGAAATAATTACGGGAAACATACCTCCGAATATCAAGTACCACTTATATTTAATGCTATTCCAAAAGAATTACTAAATATATATTCTTTTAGAAGACTTGAAATGGAATTAAAAAATTATTTGGTATTTTCTAGTTAGCTGTTTTTTATGTGTTGTGTTTGGTGGATTTATTTGCTGTACACCATTTTTGTGGCTGAATGATCTACGTTTAATATAATTTATTCATTTTCCTGCAGATAATAAGCTATTTAGCTTTGCGGGTCAAATTGTAAATGTATTTGTATTCTTTACTGTTATGAATAAAAATTATATTCTAAAAAAAAAAATAATAAAAAAAAACTGGGACTCGAACCTGGGAACTGCAGATTACGAGCCTGGCGCACTACCGACTGAGCCACCCCCGCTCCTCGGGGTCCATGTGACCTGGCCATTTAACCCATGGTGTTCAAAAAATTTCCGCTCAGAGGTAAAACAACCCAACCCAACCAAATACATACTTTCAGCCTTTTTTAAATTTTAGAGAAAGTGCTGAATGCTTAATTTTGACTTCTCAATTTAAACTCACTGCCCCACCGAGAGAAGGAAGATTTGTCGATCGTTAGGCCACTCAACTTATGCAACGAGATAACTTAATTACAAAATACATTAAAGAGAACAAATCCTCAGCTTTTGCGATGTAAAAATATCTTTTCCATTAGATTTCTAAGAACAATATCTATAAAGGTTAAATAAAAACATATTTTAATAATCCGCGGTTATTACTGTAACCAACTGAACGATTCTGTTTGTTTATTCTACGGTTACGAGAACTGAAACAACCGTTACTTAGCCTGCTTTTGTCGTCCTTCAAAACTCGATGGTTTCAACGGCCTTCAGAAAACTGGAAAATGGAAAAGTGAAAACGCAATAGGTCACCTAAGATCGGTGTCACGATTGCATATTTTGAAACTCCTTGCAGCCTCAGTAATGAATGTTGTACGTATTATTGTAGTTATCCTAATTTATTTATCTCTGCATTATAATCTGAAGGCTTAGAAAGAGAATTCGAACCTTCTACAATGTTTCTATTTATATTATCGCTAAATTATCTTTAATTTCGTTAAAGAATGCGCATTCCTGAAATCTCGAATTTGAATAATTTGAAATAGCTATTTGCAGGGTCAAAGATGTTTCGTAGAATTTTAAAATAATGAATGTTAATTTTTTACTTGTCCATTTGCACCGGGGAGCGATTTCTTTTTTTTTTTTTCGATTATTCTGAAATAAACCATTAATGGCTTATTACTTCAGCAAATTGAAATTATTTTGTCTTATGTTATTACTGCTTGGCCAAGTGGTTAGAGCGCTTGGCTACTGATCTAAGGACTTAGCATTACTACTGATTCATAATTCCATGGCAAGTGTTATCTATTACAATTGTAGAGAGTTTCAGACCACCCCTAAAGAGGGTTGGGTTGGGTTATTTTACCTCTGAGTGGCACTTTTTTGCACACCATGGGCTAAATGGCCAGGTCACAAGGACCTCGAAAGCTCAGGGAAGGTTGGGGGAGGGGACCCACTGGAACAGCTGTTGGGAGACAGATGGTAGCCTTCCGTCAAGGCCATCCAGTGTGTTCTTTAACGTTGGGTTGTTTTACCTCTGAGCGGCACTTTGTTGCACACCATGGGCTAAATGGCCAGGTCACATGGACCCCGAAGGCTCAGAGAAGGTTGGAGGAGGGGACCCACTAGAACAGCTGTTGGGAGACAGATGGTAGCTCCAGTCAAGACTATCCAGCGCTTTCTTTAACATGTACAGGGTATGACTCTCCCTCACACAGAACCGCGGCTAAATGTCCCATCCGCTGGGCGGCGGCGTTTCCAAGCTCATCGGTGTCCCCTATTGATCCTAGGCAGGTGGGGAGTAAGATTAAACTGAAATACAGCCTAAGTTTTAAGTCAACACTCACCAGAGATTCTTAAAAGTTCCAGTGATGATGTCTATTCTTCTGTTTATCGCATACTGTCACAGAGGCCGGATTTAGGAAGGGGTTGCGGGGATCACCTTCCTAACTTGTAATTGCTGGTAAACGTAACGAGGCGAAAAAAAATATTGAACCTACATATTTCCCGTATGTTTCAAGAAATACCTTAGAAGGGAAAAGGTTTGTATTGTAACGGCGTTCCGGTTCATTCCAACTCGATGTTGCCCCTCCCCCTGGGGTGGGGGTGGCTCAATTGGTAGCGCCAGGCTCGTAATCTGCAGTTCCCAGGTTCGAATCCCAGCTGGGTCAGCGTTGAGATTTATCTCCGCAAAACTTCCCGCCCGGCACACGGTCAGTAGGGGTCACCGATGGACTTGGAAAGGCCACCGTCCGTCGGATGGGACGTTAAGCCGTGGCACCGAGTGTGGAAGAGCCATACCCTGTGCACGTTAAAGAACACTCTGGATGGCCTTGACGGGAGGCTACCATCTGCCTCCCAACATTTGTTCCAGTGGGTCCCCCTCCCACAAACTTCTCTGAGCATTCGGGGTCTTTGTGACCTGGCCATTTAGCCCATGGTGTGCAAAAAAGTGCCTCTCAGAGGTAAAACAACCAACCAAACCAACCAACCAGGTTCGATTCCCAGCTGGGTCAGCGTTGAGATTTATCTCCGCAAAACTGCCCACGGTCAGTAGGGGACATTGATGGGCGTGGAAAGACCTCCGTCCGTCAGATGGGACGTTAAGCCGTGGCCCCGTGTGCGGGAGAGCCATACCAGCTGTTGGGAGACAGATGGTAGCCTCCCGTAAAGGTCACCTAGCATGTTAAGGACACGCTAGGTGACCTTTACGGGAGGCTACCATCTGTCTCCCAACAGCTGTTTCAGTGGGTCCCCTCCCCCAACCTTCTCTGAGTTTTCGGAGTACTTGTGACTGGCCATTCAGCCCATGGTGTGCAAAAAAGTGCCGCTAAGAGGTAAAACAACACAACGGAATAAACTTTTAAATTAAAAACTAATTCTGAAATGTATCTGTCCATCCATTTCCAATATCTACTACCTCTCCCCCTCTCCCCACAAGTTGTCCATTCCCTAGTTCGGGCAATGCTTTTTACCTGATTGTTTTTCGTTTTTCCTTCTGCTTCAGAATGACAATAGATACTTAAAAGGTGACTACATTTGAAAGAGCGAAAGCTACAGCTGGTAACAAGTTGGACTATGGAGGTGATTAAAAAATGTACAGCAGTGCAATAAATCACAAAAGCGAAAATAACCTTGTTCGTTCTGTTCGTGGAAAATGTTATTAACAAGCCAGAAACGTTGGATGATAAGATCACCATGGTTCAGTTCATCTGGTAGTGAATGTGTCACAAGTTATTAGCAAGGCCATTTCTCTTTCAATGATCTGACATTTTTTATTTGGTCGCTTTAGTCCTTGGTCTTGATTGTCTTTTGATCGCTTTAGTCCTTGGTGCTGGAAGGAAAAGGAATTGATCACGAGAATATTGCTTGTCAGCAAGTTGGCAAACGACGAACACAATCATCAACTGAAAAGTTCAAACGATTCGTAACAACCAAATGACAAAAAAAAATTGCGCGTATATAGCATTATTTCTTTATTATCAAATTGGTTGGATGATATTTGAAAAAAAAAATATTAATGAAATGTTAATTATGTTTAGCCGTCCCATGGCCGAGTGGTTAGCACGCTTGGCTACTGATCTAAGGGACCTGGGTTCGAGTCCCGGATAAGGTTATGGATGTGTGTTGTTTTTCTGCTGAGGTCCTGCTATCCTCATAGACCTTCTACTATGGCATATAAACTGACAGGCTCCTGTCAGACCTCTGTGGCAAGCAGCTGCTTGAGGGGGTATTTATTTTATTTATTATTAATTATGTTACGTAAATCTTGTGTCCAGCCTTCTTTACAGAATAAATACAATAACAAGTTGAGGGAAAATCTTTTACCATCAAGAAATCTAATTACAGTACAAAAGAAATTTATATGTCAAATGCTACCAAATAAACGTAATACCGTTACCATCTTTTAAAAGTACAGTCGCTCAAAAAAATATCCGAACACCATGGTTGATTACAGAATTCAGAAAAAAGTATCTGGCGACGATTTATTTTAGAAATTAGTGATCTGGCAACCTTCGTGTACTGTACATGAAGGTTGCCAGATCGGCCCTCGGTGAGAGAGAGAGGACATTCATCCTTCCCTTTTCTGTCCCTCGGTCAGAGAGAGGACATTCATCCTTCCCTTTTCTGTCCCTCGGTGAGAGAGAGGACATTCATCCTTCCCTTTTCTGTCCCTCGGTGAGAGAGAGGACATTCATCCTTCCCTTTTCTGTCCCTCGGTGAGAGAGAGAGAGAGAGGACATTTATCCTCCCTTTTTTTTCTGTCCATAGGTGAGAGAGAGAGAGAGGACTTTTATCCTCCCCTTTTTCTTGTCCCTCGGTGTGAGAGAAAGAAGACATTTATCCTCCTTTTTTTTCTGTCCATAATTGAGAGAGAGGTGGGGCTTTTATCCTCCCTTTTTTCTTGTCCCTCGGTGAAAGAGAATGAGGACATTTATCCTCCCTTTTTTTCTGTCCACAGGTGAGAGAGAGAGAACATTTTCCTTCCCTTTTCTGTCCCTCGGTGAGAGAGAGAAGAGGACATTTATCCTCCCTTTTTTCTGTCCATATGTGAGAGAGAGGACATTTATCCTTCCTTCTTCTGTCCCTCGGGGAGAGAGAGAGAGAGAAGACATTTATCTTCGCTTTTTTCCTGTCCCTCGGTAAAGAGAGAGAGAGGACATTTATCCTCCCTTTTTTCTGTCCATAGGTGAGAGAGAGGACATTTCCCTTTTTCCTATCCCTCGGTGAGAGAGAGAGAGAGAGAGGACATTTATCCTCCGTTTTTTCTGTCCATAGGTGAGAGAGAGGACATTTCCCTTTTTCCTGTCCCTCGGTGAAAGAGAGAGAGAGGACATTTATCCTCCCTTTTTTCTGTCCATAGGTGAGAGAGAGGACATTTCCCTTTTTCCTATCCCTCGGTGAGAGAGAGAGAGAGAGGACATTTATCCTCCGTTTTTTCTGTCCATAAATGAGAGAGAGGACATTTCCCTTTTTCCTGTCCCTCGGTGAAAGAGAGAGAGAGCACATTTATACTCCCTTTTTTCTGTCCATAGGTGAGAGAGAGAACATTTCCCTTTTTCCTATCCCTCGGTGAGAGAGAGAGAGAGAGGAAATTTATCCTCCCTTTTTTCTGTCCATAGGTGAGAGAGAGGACATTTCCCTTTTTCCTATCCCTCGGTGAGAGAGAGAGAGAGGACATTTATCCTCCGTTTTTTCTGTCCATAGGTGAGAGAGAGGACATTTCCCTTTTTCCTGTCCCTCGGTGAAAGAGAGAGAGAGGACATTTATCCTCCCATTTTTCTGTCCATAGGTGAGAGAGAGGACATTTCCCTTTTTCCTGTCCCTCGGTGAGAGAGAGAGAGAGGACATTTATCCTCCGTTTTTTCTGTCCATAGGTGAGAGAGAGGACATTTCCCTTTTTCCTGTCCCTCGGTGAAAGAGAGAGAGAGGACATTTATCCTCCCATTTTTCTGTCCATAGGTGAGAGAGAGGACATTTCCCTTTATCCTATCCCTCGGTGAGAGAGAGAGAGAGAGGACATTTATCCTCCGTTTTTTCTGTCCATAGGTGAGAGAGAGGACATTTCCCTTTTTCCTGTCCCTCGGTGAAAGAGAGAGAGAAGACATTTATCCTCCCTTTTTTCTTGTCCCTCGGTGAGAGAGAATGAGGACATTTATCCTCCCTTTTTTCTGTCCATAGGTGAGAGAGAGGACATTTCCCTTTTTCCTATCCCTCGGTGAGAGAGAGAGAGAGGACATTTATCCTCCGTTTTTTCTGTCCATAGGTGAGAGAGAGGACATTTCCCTTTTTCCTGTCCCTCGGTGAAAGAGAGAGAGAGGACATTTATCCTCCCATTTTTCTGCCCATAGGTAAGAGAGAGGACATTTCCCTTTTTCCTATCCCTCGGTAAGAGAGAGAGAGAGAGGACATTTATCCTCCGTTTTTTCTGTCCATAAATGAGAGAGAGGACATTTCCCTTTTTCCTGTCCCTCGGTGAAAGAGAGAGAGAGGACATTTATCCTCCCTTTTTTCTGTCCATAGGTGAGAGAGAGGACATTTCCCTTTTTCCTATCCCTCGGTGAGAGAGAGAGAGAGAGGACATTTATCCTCCGTTTTTTCTGTCCATAGGTGAGAGAGAGGACATTTCCCTTTTTCCTGTCCCTCGGTGAAAGAGAGAGAGAAGACATTTATCCTCCCTTTTTTCTTGTCCCTCGGTGAGAGAGAATGAGGACATTTATCCTCCCTTTTTTCTGTCCATAGGTGAGAGAGAGGACATTTCCCTTTTTCCTATCCCTCGGTGAGAGAGAGAGAGAGGACATTTATCCTCCGTTTTTCTGTCCATAGGTGAGAGAGAGGACATTTCCCTTTTTCCTGTCCCTCGGTGAAAGAGAGAGAGAGGACATTTATCCTCCCTTTTTTCTGTCCATAGGTGAGAGAGAGGACATTTCCCTTTTTCCTGTCCCTCGGTGAAAGAGAGAGAGAAGACATTTATCCTCCCTTTTTTCTTGTCCCTCGGTGAGAGAGAATGAGGACATTTATCCTCCCTTTTTTTTCTGTCCACAGGTGAGAGAGAGAGAACATTTATCCTTCCCTTTTCTGTCCCTCGGTGAGAGAGAGAGGACATTTATAATCCGTTTTTTCCGTCCATAGGTGAGAGAGAGGACATTTCCCTTTTTCCTGTCCCTCGGTGAGAGAGAGAGAGAGAGGACATTTATCCTCCGTTTTTTCTGTCCATAGGTGAGAGAGAGGACATTTCCCTTTTTCCTGTCCCTCGGTGAAAGAGAGAGAGAGGACATTTATCCTCCCTTTTTTCTGTCCATAGGTGAGAGAGAGGACATTTCCCTTTTTCCTATCCCTCGGTGAGAGAGAGAGAGAGAGAGGACATTTATCCTCCGTTTTTTCTGTCCATAGATGAGAGAGAGGACATTTCCCTTTTTCCTGTCCCTCGGTGAAAGAGAGAGAGAAGACATTTATCCTCCCTTTTTTCTTGTCCCTCGGTGAGAGAGAATGAGGACATTTATCCTCCCTTTTTTTTCTGTCCACAGGTGAGAGAGAGAGAACATTTATCCTTCCCTTTTCTGTCCCTCGGTGAGAGAGAGAGGACATTTATCCTCCCTTTTTTCTGTCCATAGGTGAGAGAGAGGACATTTCCCTTTTTCCTATCCCTCGGTTAGAGAGAGAGAGAGAGGACATTTATGCTCCGTTTTTTCTGTCCATACGTGAGAGAGAGGACATTTCCCTTTTTCCTATCCCTCGGTGAGAGAGAGAGAGAGGACATTTATCCTCCGTTTTTTCTGTCCATAGGTGAGAGAGAGGACATTTCCCTTTTTCCTGTCCCTCGGTGAAAGAGAGAGAGAGGACATTTATCCTCCCTTTTTTCTGTCCATACGTGAGAGAGAGGATATTTCCCTTTTTCCTGTCCCTCGGTGAAAGAGAGAGAGAGGACATTTATCCTCCCTTTTTTCTGTCCATAGGTGAGAGAGAGGACATTTCCCTTTTTCCTATCCCTCGGTGAGAGAGAGAGAGAGAGAGGACATTTATCCTCCGTTTTTTCTGTCCATAGGTGAGAGAGAGGACATTTCCCTTTTTCCTGTCCCTCGGTGAAAGAGAGAGAGGGGACATTTATCCTCCCTTTTTTCTGTCCATAGGTGAGAGAGAGGACATTTCCCTTTTTGCTATCCCTCGGTGAGAGAGAGAGAGAGAGAGGACATTTATCCTCCCTTTTTTCTGTCCATAGGTGAGAGAGAGGACATTTCCGTTTTTCCTGTCCATAGGTGAGAGAGAGGACATTTCCCTTTTTGCTATCCCTCGGTGAGAGAGAGAGAGAGAGAGGACATTTATCCTCCCTTTTTTCTGTCCATAGGTGAGAGAGAGGACATTTCCCTTTTTCCTGTCCCTCGGTGAAAGAGAGAGAGGGGACATTTATCCTCCCTTTTTTCTGTCCATAGGTGAGAGAGAGGACATTTCCCTTTTTGCTATCCCTCGGTGAGAGAGAGAGAGAGAGAGGACATTTATCCTCCCTTTTTTCTGTCCATAGGTGAGAGAGAGGACATTTCCCTTTTTCCTATCCCTCGGTGAGAGAGAGAGAGAGGACATTTATCCTCCGTTTTTTCTGTCCATAGGTGAGAGAGAGGACATTTCCCATTTTCCTGTCCCTCGGTGAAAGAGAGAGAGAGGACATTTATCCTCCCTTTTTTCTGTCCATAGGTGAGAGAGAGGACATTTCCCTTTTTCCTATCCCTCGGTTAGAGAGAGAGAGAGAGGACATTTATGCTCCGTTTTTTCTGTCCATACGTGAGAGAGAGGACATTTCCCTTTTTCCTATCCCTCGGTGAGAGAGAGAGAGAGAGGACATTTATCCTCCGTTTTTTCTGTCCATAAATGAGAGAGAGGACATTTCCCTTTTTCCTGTCCCTCGGTGAAAGAGAGAGAGAGGACATTTATCCTCCCTTTTTTCTGTCCATAGGTGAGAGAGAGGACATTTCCCTTTTTCCTATCCCTCGGTGAGAGAGAGAGAGAGGACATTTATGCTCCGTTTTTTCTGTCCATACGTGAGAGAGAGGACATTTCCCTTTTTCCTATCCCTCGGTGAGAGAGAGAGAGAGGACATTTTCCTCCGTTTTTTCTGTCCATAGGTGAGAGAGAGGACATTTCCCTTTTTCCTGTCCCTCGGTGAAAGAGAGAGAGAGGACATTTATCCTCCCTTTTTTCTGTCCATAGGTGAGAGAGAGGACATTTCCCTTTTTCCTATCCCTCGGTTAGAGAGAGAGAGAGAGGACATTTATCCTCCCTTTTTTCTGTCCATAGGTGAGAGAGAGGACATTTCCCTTTTTGCTATCCCTCGGTGAGAGAGGAGAGAGAGAGGACATTTATCCTCCATTTTTTCTGTCCATAGGTGAGAGAGAGGACATTTCCCTTTTTGCTATCCCTCGGTGAGAGAGAGAGAGAGAGAGGACATTTATCCTCCCTTTTTTCTGTCCATACGTGAGAGAGAGGACATTTCCCTTTTTCCTATCCCTCGGTGAGAGAGAGAGAGAGGACATTTATCCTCCGTTTTTTCTGTCCATAGGTGAGAGAGAGGACATTTCCCTTTTTCCTGTCCCTCGGTGAAAGAGAGAGAGAGGACATTTATCCTCCCTTTTTTCTGTCCATAGGTGAGAGAGAGGACATTTCCCTTTTTCCTGTCGTTCGGTGAAAGAGAGAGAGAGGACATTTATCCTCCCTTTTTTCTGTCCATAGGTGAGAGAGAGGACATTTCCCTTTTTGCTATCCCTCGGTGAGAGAGAGAGAGAGAGAGGACATTTATCCTCCCTTTTTTCCGTCCATAGGTGAGAGAGAGGACATTTCCCTTTTTCCTATCCCTCGGTGAGAGAGAGAGAGAGAGAGGACATTTATCCTCCGTTTTTTCTGTCCATAGGTGAGAGAGAGGACATTTCCCTTTTTCCTGTCCCTCGGTGAAAGAGAGAGAGGGGACATTTATCCTCCCTTTTTTCTGTCCATAGGTGAGAGAGAGGACATTTCCCTTTTTGCTATCCCTCGGTGAGAGAGAGAGAGAGAGAGGACATTTATCCTCCCTTTTTTCCGTCCATAGGTGAGAGAGAGGACATTTCCCTTTTTCCTATCCCTCGGTGAGAGAGAGAGAGAGAGAGGACATTTATCCTCCGTTTTTTCTGTCCATAGGTGAGAGAGAGGACATTTCCCATTTTCCTGTCCCTCGGTGAAAGAGAGAGAGAGGACATTTATCCTCCCTTTTTTCTGTCCATAGGTGAGAGAGAGGACATTTCCCTTTTTCCTATCCCTCGGTTAGAGAGAGAGAGAGAGAGGACATTTATGCTCCGTTTTTTCTGTCCATACGTGAGAGAGAGGACATTTCCCTTTTTCCTATCCCTCGGTGAGAGAGAGAGAGAGGACATTTATCCTCCGTTTTTTCTGTCCATAGGTGAGAGAGAGGACATTTCCCTTTTTCCTGTCCCTCGGTGAAAGAGAGAGAGAGGACATTTATCCTCCCTTTTTTCTGTCCATAGGTGAGAGAGAGGACATTTCCCTTTTTCCTATCCCTCGGTGAGAGAGAGAGAGAGAGAGGACATTTATCCTCCGTTTTTTCTGTCCATAGGTGAGAGAGAGGACATTTCCCTTTTTCCTGTCCCTCGGTGAAAGAGAGAGAGGGGACATTTATCCTCCCTTTTTTCTGTCCATAGGTGAGAGAGAGGACATTTCCCTTTTTCCTATCCCTCGGTGAGAGAGAGAGAGAGAGAGGACATTTATCCTCCCTTTTTTCCGTCCATAGGTGAGAGAGAGGACATTTCCCTTTTTCCTATCCCTCGGTGAGAGAGAGAGAGAGAGAGAGGACATTTATCCTCCGTTTTTTCTGTCCATAGGTGAGAGAGAGGACATTTCCCTTTTTCCTGTCCCTCGGTGAAAGAGAGAGAGAGGACATTTATCCTCCCTTTTTTCTGTCCATACGTGAGAGAGAGGATATTTCCCTTTTTCCTGTCCCTCGGTGAAAGAGAGAGAGAGGACATTTATCCTCCCTTTTTTCTGTCCATAGGTGAGAGAGAGGACATTTCCCTTTTTCCTATCCCTCGGTGAGAGAGAGAGAGAGAGAGGACATTTATCCTCCGTTTTTTCTGTCCATAGGTGAGAGAGAGGACATTTCCCTTTTTCCTGTCCCTCGGTGAAAGAGAGAGAGGGGACATTTATCCTCCCTTTTTTCTGTCCATACGTGAGAGAGAGGACATTTCCCTTTTTGCTATCCCTCGGTGAGAGAGAGAGAGAGAGAGGACATTTATCCTCCCTTTTTTCTGTCCATAGGTGAGAGAGAGGACATTTCCCTTTTTCCTGTCCCTCGGTGAAAGAGAGAGAGGGGACATTTATCCTCCCTTTTTTCTGTCCATAGGTGAGAGAGAGGACATTTCCCTTTTTCCTATCCCTCGGTTAGAGAGAGAGAGAGAGGACATTTATGCTCCGTTTTTTCTGTCCATACGTGAGAGAGAGGACATTTCCCTTTTTCCTATCCCTCGGTGAGAGAGAGAGAGAGAGAGGACATTTATCCTCCGTTTTTTCTGTCCATAGGTGAGAGAGAGGACATTTCCCTTTTTCCTGTCCCTCGGTGAAAGAGAGAGAGGGGACATTTATCCTCCCTTTTTTCTGTCCATACGTGAGAGAGAGGACATTTCCCTTTTTGCTATCCCTCGGTGAGAGAGAGAGAGAGAGAGGACATTTATCCTCCGTTTTTTCTGTCCATAGGTGAGAGAGAGGACATTTCCCTTTTTCCTGTCCCTCGGTGAAAGAGAGAGAGAGGACATTTATCCTCCCTTTTTTCTGTCCATAGGTGAGAGAGAGGACATTTCCCTTTTTCCTGTCCTTCGGTGAAAGAGAGAGAGAGGACATTTATCCTCCCTTTTTTCTGTCCATAGGTGAGAGAGAGGACATTTCCCTTTTTCCTGTCCCTCGGTGAAAGAGAGAGAGAGGACATTTATCCTCCCTTTTTTCTGTCCATAGGTGAGAGAGAGGACATTTCCCTTTTTCCTATCCCTCGGTTAGAGAGAGAGAGAGAGAGGACATTTATCCTCCGTTTTTTCTGTCCATAGGTGAGAGAGAGGACATTTCCCTTTTTCCTGTCCCTCGGTGAAAGAGAGAGAGGGGACATTTATCCTCCCTTTTTTCTGTCCATAGGTGAGAGAGAGGACATTTCCCTTTTTGCTATCCCTCGGTGAGAGAGAGAGAGAGAGAGGACATTTATCCTCCCTTTTTTCTGTCCATAGGTGAGAGAGAGGACATTTCCCTTTTTCCTGTCCCTCGGTGAAAGAGAGAGAGGGGACATTTATCCTCCCTTTTTTCTGTCCATAGGTGAGAGAGAGGACATTTCCCTTTTTCCTATCCCTCGGTTAGAGAGAGAGAGAGAGGACATTTATGCTCCGTTTTTTCTGTCCATACGTGAGAGAGAGGACATTTCCCTTTTTCCTATCCCTCGGTGAGAGAGAGAGAGAGGACATTTATCCTCCGTTTTTTCTGTCCATAGGTGAGAGAGAGGACATTTCCCTTTTTCCTGTCCCTCGATGAAAGAGAGAGAGAGGACATTTATCCTCCCTTTTTTCTGTCCATAGGTGAGAGAGAGGACATTTCCCTTTTTCCTGTCCTTCGGTGAAAGAGAGAGAGAGGACATTTATCCTCCCTTTTTTCTGTCCATAGGTGAGAGAGAGGACATTTCCCTTTTTCCTATCCCTCGGTGAGAGAGAGAGAGAGGACATTTATCCTCCGTTTTTTCTGTCCATAGGTGAGAGAGAGGACATTTCCCTTTTTCCTGTCCCTCGGTGAAAGAGAGAGAGAGGACATTTATCCTCCCTTTTTTCTGTCCATACGTGAGAGAGAGGATATTTCCCTTTTTCCTGTCCCTCGGTGAAAGAGAGAGAGAGGACATTTATCCTCCCTTTTTTCTGTCCATAGGTGAGAGAGAGGACATTTCCCTTTTTCCTATCCCTCGGTGAGAGAGAGAGAGAGAGAGGACATTTATCCTCCGTTTTTTCTGTCCATAGGTGAGAGAGAGGACATTTCCCTTTTTCCTGTCCCTCGGTGAAAGAGAGAGAGGGGACATTTATCCTCCCTTTTTTCTGTCCATAGGTGAGAGAGAGGACATTTCCCTTTTTGCTATCCCTCGGTGAGAGAGAGAGAGAGAGAGGACATTTATCCTCCCTTTTTTCTGTCCATAGGTGAGAGAGAGGACATTTCCCTTTTTCCTGTCCCTCGGTGAAAGAGAGAGAGGGGACATTTATCCTCCCTTTTTTCTGTCCATAGGTGAGAGAGAGGACATTTCCCTTTTTCCTATCCCTCGGTTAGAGAGAGAGAGAGAGGACATTTATGCTCCGTTTTTTCTGTCCATACGTGAGAGAGAGGACATTTCCCTTTTTCCTATCCCTCGGTGAGAGAGAGAGAGAGGACATTTATCCTCCGTTTTTTCTGTCCATAGGTGAGAGAGAGGACATTTCCCTTTTTCCTGTCCCTCGGTGAAAGAGAGAGAGAGGACATTTATCCTCCCTTTTTTCTGTCCATACGTGAGAGAGAGGACATTTCCCTTTTTCCTGTCCCTCGGTGAAAGAGAGAGAGAGGACATTTATCCTCCCTTTTTTCTGTCCATAGGTGAGAGAGAGGACATTTCCCTTTTTCCTATCCCTCGGTTAGAGAGAGAGAGAGAGAGAGGACATTTATGCTCCTTTTTTTCTGTCCATAGGTGAGAGAGAGGACATTTCCCTTTTTCCTATCCCTCGGTTAGAGAGAGAGAGAGAGGACATTTATCCTCCCTTTTTTCTGTCCATAGGTGAGAGAGAGAACATTTCCCTTTTTCCTATCCCTCGGTTAGAGAGAGAGAGAGAGGACATTTATGCTCCGTTTTTTCTGTCCATACGTGAGAGAGAGGACATTTCCCTTTTTCCTATCCCTCGGTGAGAGAGAGAGAGAGGACATTTATCCTCCGTTTTTTCTGTCCATAGGTGAGAGAGAGGACATTTCCCTTTTTCCTGTCCCTCGGTGAAAGAGAGAGAGAGGACATTTATCCTCCCTTTTTTCTGTCCATAGGTGAGAGAGAGGACATTTCCCTTTTTGCTATCCCTCGGTGAGAGAGAGAGAGAGAGAGGACATTTATCCTCCCTTTTTTCTGTCCATACGTGAGAGAGAGGACATTTCCCTTTTTCCTATCCCTCGGTGAGAGAGAGAGAGAGGACATTTATCCTCCGTTTTTTCTGTCCATAGGTGAGAGAGAGGACATTTCCCTTTTTCCTGTCCCTCGGTGAAAGAGAGAGAGAGGACATTTATCCTCCCTTTTTTCTGTCCATAGGTGAGAGAGAGGACATTTCCCTTTTTGCTATCCCTCGGTGAGAGAGAGAGAGATAGAGGACATTTATCCTCCCTTTTTTCTGTCCATACGTGAGAGAGAGGACATTTCCCTTTTTCCTATCCCTCGGTGAGAGAGAGAACATTTATCCTCCGTTTTTTCTGTCCATAGGTGAGAGAGAGGACATTTCCCTTTTTCCTGTCCCTCGGTGAAAGAGAGAGAGAGGACATTTATCCTCCCTTTTTTCTGTCCATAGGTGAGAGAGAGGACATTTCCCTTTTTGCTATCCCTCGGTGAGAGAGAGAGAGATAGAGGACATTTATCCTCCCTTTTTTCTGTCCATACGTGAGAGAGAGGACATTTCCCTTTTTCCTATCCCTCGGTGAGAGAGAGAGAGAGGACATTTATCCTCCGTTTTTTCTGTCCATAGGTGAGAGAGAGGACATTTCCCTTTTTCCTGTCCCTCGGTGAAAGAGAGAGAGAGGACATTTATCCTCCCTTTTTTCTGTCCATAGGTGAGAGAGAGGACATTTCCCTTTTTGCTATCCCTCGGTGAGAGAGAGAGAGATAGAGGACATTTATCCTCCCTTTTTTCTGTCCATACGTGAGAGAGAGGACATTTCCCTTTTTCCTATCCCTCGGTGAGAGAGAGAGAGAGAGAGGACATTTATCCTCCGTTTTTTCTGTCCATAGGTGAGAGAGAGGACATTTCCCTTTTTCCTGTCCCTCGGTGAAAGAGAGAGAGAGGACATTTATCCTCCCTTTTTTCTGTCCATAGGTGAGAGAGAGGATATTTCCCTTTTTCCTGTCCCTCGGTGAAAGAGAGAGAGAGGACATTTATCCTCCCTTTTTTCTGTCCATAGGTGAGAGAGAGGACATTTCCCTTTTTCCTGTCCCTCGGTGAAAGAGAGAGAGAGGACATTTATCCTCCCTTTTTTCTGTCCATAGGTGAGAGAGAGGACATTTCCCTTTTTCCTATCCCTCGGTGAGAGAGAGAGAGAGAGAGGACATTTATCCTCCCTTTTTTCTGTCCATACGTGAGAGAGAGGATATTTCCCTTTTTCCTGTCCCTCGGTGAAAGAGAGAGAGAGGACATTTATCCTCCCTTTTTTCTGTCCATAGGTGAGAGAGAGGACATTTCCCTTTTTCCTGTCCCTCGGTGAAAGAGAGAGAGAGGACATTTATCCTCCCTTTTTTCTGTCCATACGTGAGAGAGAGGATATTTCCCTTTTTCCTGTCCCTCGGTGAGAGAGAGAGAGAGGACATTTATCCTCCCTTTTTTCTGTCCATAGGTGAGAGAGAGGACATTTCCCTTTTTCCTGTCCCTCGGTGAGAGAGAGAGAGAGGACATTTATCCTCCGTTTTTTCTGTCCATACGTGAGAGAGAGGACATTTCCCTTTTTCCTATCCCTCGGTGAGAGAGAGAGAGAGGACATTTATCCTCCCTTTTTTCTGTCCATAGGTGAGAGAGAGGATATTTCCCTTTTTCCTATCCCTCGGTGAGAGAGAGAGAGAGAGAGGACATTTATCCTCCCTTTTTTCTGTCCATAGGTGAGAGAGAGGACATTTCCCTTTTTCCTGTCCCTCGGTGAAAGAGAGAGAGAGGACATTTATCCTCCCTTTTTTCTGTCCATAGGTGAGAGAGAGGACATTTCCCTTTTTCCTGTCCCTCGGTGAAAGAGAGAGAGAGGACATTTATCCTCCCTTTTTTCTGTCCATAGGTGAGAGAGAGGACATTTCCCTTTTTCCTGTCCCTCGGTGAAAGAGAGAGAGAGGACATTTATCCTCCCTTTTTTCTGTCCATAGGTGAGAGAGAGGACATTTCCCTTTTTCCTGTCCCTCGGTGAAAGAGAGAGAGAGGACATTTATCCTCCCTTTTTTCTGTCCATAGGTGAGAGAGAGGACATTTCCCTTTTTCCTGTCCCTCGGTGAAAGAGAGAGAGAGGACATTTATCCTCCCTTTTTTCTGTCCATAGGTGAGAGAGAGGACATTTCCCTTTTTCCTGTCCCTCGGTGAAAGAGAGAGAGAGGACATTTATCCTCCCTTTTTTCTGTCCATAGGTGAGAGAGAGGACATTTCCCTTTTTCCTGTCCCTCGGTGAAAGAGAGAGAGAGGACATTTATCCTCCCTTTTTTCTGTCCATAGGTGAGAGAGAGGACATTTCCCTTTTTCCTGTCCCTCGGTGAAAGAGAGAGAGAGGACATTTATCCTCCCTTTTTTCTGTCCATAGGTGAGAGAGAGGACATTTCCCTTTTTCCTGTCCCTCGGTGAAAGAGAGAGAGAGGACATTTATCCTCCCTTTTTTCTGTCCATAGGTGAGAGAGAGGACATTTCCCTTTTTCCTGTCCCTCGGTGAAAGAGAGAGAGAGGACATTTATCCTCCCTTTTTTCTGTCCATAGGTGAGAGAGAGGACATTTCCCTTTTTCCTATCCCTCGGTGAGAGAGAGAGAGAGAGAGAGGACATTTATCCTCCCTTTTTTCTGTCCATACGTGAGAGAGAGGATATTTCCCTTTTTCCTGTCCCTCGGTGAAAGAGAGAGAGAGGACATTTATCCTCCCTTTTTTCTGTCCATAGGTGAGAGAGAGGACATTTCCCTTTTTCCTGTCCCTCGGTGAAAGAGAGAGAGAGGACATTTATCCTCCCTTTTTTCTGTCCATACGTGAGAGAGAGGATATTTCCCTTTTTCCTATCCCTCGGTGAAAGAGAGAGAGAGGACATTTATCCTCCCTTTTTTCTGTCCATAGGTGAGAGAGAGGACATTTCCCTTTTTCCTGTCCCTCGGTGAAAGAGAGAGAGAGGACATTTATCCTCCGTTTTTTCTGTCCATACGTGAGAGAGAGGACATTTCCCTTTTTCCTATTCCTCGGTGAGAGAGAGAGAGAGGACATTTATCCTCCGTTTTTTCTGTCCATAGGTGAGAGAGAGGACATTTCCCTTTTTCCTATCCCTCGGTGAGAGAGAGAGAGAGGACATTTATCCTCCCTTTTTTCTGTCCATAGGTGAGAGAGAGGACATTTCCCTTTTTCCTGTCCCTCGGTGAGAGAGAGAGAGAGGACATTTATCCTCCGTTTTTTCTGTCCATACGTGAGAGAGAGGACATTTCCCTTTTTCCTATCCCTCGGTGAGAGAGAGAGAGAGGACATTTATCCTCCCTTTTTTCTGTCCATAGGTGAGAGAGAGGATATTTCCCTTTTTCCTATCCCTCGGTGAGAGAGAGAGAGAGAGAGGACATTTATCCTCCGTTTTTTCTGTCCATAGGTGAGAGAGAGGACATTTCCCTTTTTCCTGTCCCTCGGTGAAAGAGAGAGAGAGGACATTTATCCTCCCTTTTTTCTGTCCATAGGTGAGAGAGAGGACATTTCCCTTTTTCCTATCCCTCGGTGAGAGAGAGAGAGAGAGAGGACATTTATCCTCCCTTTTTTCTGTCCATACGTGAGAGAGAGGATATTTCCCTTTTTCCTGTCCCTCGGTGAAAGAGAGAGAGAGGACATTTATCCTCCCTTTTTTCTGTCCATAGGTGAGAGAGAGGACATTTCCCTTTTTCCTATCCCTCGGTGAGAGAGAGAGAGAGGACATTTATCCTCCCTTTTTTCTGTCCATGGGTGAGAGAGAGGACATTTCCCTTTTTCCTATCCCTCGGTGAGAGAGAGAGAGAGGACATTTATCCTCCCTTTTTTCTGTCCATAGGTGAGAGAGAGGACATTTCCCTTTTTCCTGTCCCTCGGTGAAAGAGAGAGAGAGGACATTTATCCTCCCTTTTTTCTGTCCATAGGTGAGAGAGAGGACATTTCCCTTTTTCCTGTCCCTCGGTGAAAGAGAGAGAGAGGACATTTATCCTCCCTTTTTTCTGTCCATAGGTGAGAGAGAGGACATTTCCCTTTTTCCTATCCCTCGGTGAGAGAGAGAGAGAGAGAGGACATTTATCCTCCCTTTTTTCTGTCCATACGTGAGAGAGAGGATATTTCCCTTTTTCCTGTCCCTCGGTGAAAGAGAGAGAGAGGACATTTATCCTCCCTTTTTTGTGTCCATAGGTGAGAGAGAGGACATTTCCCTTTTTCCTGTCCCTCGGTGAGAGAGAGAGAGAGGACATTTATCCTCCCTTTTTTCTGTCCATACGTGAGAGAGAGGATATTTCCCTTTTTCCTGTCCCTCGGTGAGAGAGAGAGAGAGGACATTTATCCTCCCTTTTTTCTGTCCATAGGTGAGAGAGAGGACATTTCCCTTTTTCCTGTCCCTCGGTGAGAGAGAGAGAGAGGACATTTATCCTCCGTTTTTTCTGTCCATAGGTGAGAGAGAGGACATTTCCCTTTTTCCTGTCCCTCGGTGAAAGAGAGAGAGAGGACATTTATCCTCCCTTTTTTCTGTCCATAGGTGAGAGAGAGGACATTTCCCTTTTTCCTATCCCTCGGTGAGAGAGAGAGAGAGAGAGGACATTTATCCTCCCTTTTTTCTGTCCATACGTGAGAGAGAGGATATTTCCCTTTTTCCTGTCCCTCGGTGAAAGAGAGAGAGAGGACATTTATCCTCCCTTTTTTCTGTCCATAGGTGAGAGAGAGGACATTTCCCTTTTTCCTATCCCTCGGTGAGAGAGAGAGAGAGGACATTTATCCTCCCTTTTTTCTGTCCATAGGTGAGAGAGAGGACATTTCCCTTTTTCCTATCCCTCGGTGAGAGAGAGAGAGAGGACATTTATCCTCCCTTTTTTCTGTCCATACGTGAGAGAGAGGATATTTCCCTTTTTCCTGTCCCTCGGTGAGAGAGAGAGAGAGGACATTTATCCTCCCTTTTTTCTGTCCATAGGTGAGAGAGAGGACATTTCCCTTTTTCCTGTCCCTCGGTGAGAGAGAGAGAGAGGACATTTATCCTCCGTTTTTTCTGTCCATAGGTGAGAGAGAGGACATTTCCCTTTTTCCTGTCCCTCGGTGAAAGAGAGAGAGAGGACATTTATCCTCCCTTTTTTCTGTCCATAGGTGAGAGAGAGGACATTTCCCTTTTTCCTATCCCTCGGTAGAGAGAGAGAGAGAGGACATTTATCCTCCCTTTTTTCTGTCCATACGTGAGAGAGAGGACATTTCCCTTTTTCCTGTCCCTCGGTGAGAGAGAGAGAGAGGACATTTATCCTCCCTTTTTTCTGTCCATACGTGAGAGAGAGGATATTTCCCTTTTTCCTGTCCCTCGGTGAAAGAGAGAGAGAGGACATTTATCCTCCCTTTTTTCTGTCCATAGGTGAGAGAGAGGACATTTCCCTTTTTCCTGTCCCTCGGTGAGAGAGAGAGAGAGGACATTTATCCTCCCTTTTTTCTGTCCATAGGTGAGAGAGAGGACATTTCCCTTTTTCCTGTCCCTCGGTGAAAGAGAGAGAGAGGACATTTATCCTCCCTTTTTTCTGTCCATACGTGAGAGAGAGGATATTTCCCTTTTTCCTGTCCCTCGGTGAGAGAGAGAGAGAGGACATTTATCCTCCCTTTTTTCTGTCCATAGGTGAGAGAGAGGACATTTCCCTTTTTCCTGTCCCTCGGTGAGAGAGAGAGAGAGGACATTTATCCTCCGTTTTTTCTGTCCATAGGTGAGAGAGAGGACATTTCCCTTTTTCCTGTCCCTCGGTGAAAGAGAGAGAGAGGACATTTATCCTCCCTTTTTTCTGTCCATAGGTGAGAGAGAGGACATTTCCCTTTTTCCTATCCCTCGGTGAGAGAGAGAGAGAGAGAGAGGACATTTATCCTCCCTTTTTTCTGTCCATACGTGAGAGAGAGGATATTTCCCTTTTTCCTGTCCCTCGGTGAAAGAGAGAGAGAGGACATTTATCCTCCCTTTTTTCTGTCCATAGGTGAGAGAGAGGACATTTCCCTTTTTCCTGTCCCTCGGTGAAAGAGAGAGAGAGGACATTTATCCTCCCTTTTTTCTGTCCATACGTGAGAGAGAGGATATTTCCCTTTTTCCTGTCCCTCGGTGAGAGAGAGAGAGAGGACATTTATCCTCCCTTTTTTCTGTCCATAGGTGAGAGAGAGGACATTTCCCTTTTTCCTGTCCCTCGGTGAGAGAGAGAGAGAGGACATTTATCCTCCGTTTTTTCTGTCCATAGGTGAGAGAGAGGACATTTCCCTTTTTCCTGTCCCTCGGTGAAAGAGAGAGAGAGGACATTTATCCTCCCTTTTTTCTGTCCATAGGTGAGAGAGAGGATATTTCCCTTTTTCCTGTCCCTCGGTGAAAGAGAGAGAGAGGACATTTATCCTCCCTTTTTTCTGTCCATAGGTGAGAGAGAGGACATTTCCCTTTTTCCTGTCCCTCGGTGAAAGAGAGAGAGAGGACATTTATCCTCCCTTTTTTCTGTCCATAGGTGAGAGAGAGGACATTTCCCTTTTTCCTATCCCTCGGTGAGAGAGAGAGAGAGAGAGGACATTTATCCTCCCTTTTTTCTGTCCATAGGTGAGAGAGAGGACATTTCCCTTTTTCCTATCCCTCGGTGAGAGAGAGAGAGAGAGAGGACATTTATCCTCCGTTTTTTCTGTCCATAGGTGAGAGAGAGGACATTTCCCTTTTTCCTGTCCCTCGGTGAAAGAGAGAGAGAGGACATTTATCCTCCCTTTTTTCTGTCCATAGGTGAGAGAGAGGATATTTCCCTTTTTCCTGTCCCTCGGTGAAAGAGAGAGAGGGGACATTTATCCTCCCTTTTTTCTGTCCATAGGTGAGAGAGAGGACATTTCCCTTTTTCCTGTCCCTCGGTGAGAGAGAGAGAGAGGACATTTATCCTCCCTTTTTTCTGTCCATAGGTGAGAGAGAGGATATTTCCCTTTTTCCTGTCCCTCGGTGAAAGAGAGAGAGGGGACATTTATCCTCCCTTTTTTCTGTCCATAGGTGAGAGAGAGGACATTTCCCTTTTTCCTGTCCCTCGGTGAGAGAGAGAGAGAGGACATTTATCCTCCCTTTTTTCTGTCCATAGGTGAGAGAGAGGACATTTCCCTTTTTCCTGTCCCTCGGTGAGAGAGAGAGAGAGGACATTTATCCTCCGTTTTTTCTGTCCATAGGTGAGAGAGAGGATATTTCCCTTTTTCCTGTCCCTCGGTGAAAGAGAGAGAGAGGACATTTATCCTCCCTTTTTTCTGTCCATAGGTGAGAGAGAGGACATTTCCCTTTTTCCTGTCCCTCGGTGAAAGAGAGAGAGAGGACATTTATCCTCCCTTTTTTCTGTCCATAGGTGAGAGAGAGGACATTTCCCTTTTTCCTATCCCTCGGTGAGAGAGAGAGAGAGAGAGGACATTTATCCTCCCTTTTTTCTGTCCATAGGTGAGAGAGAGGACATTTCCCTTTTTCCTATCCCTCGGTGAGAGAGAGAGAGAGAGAGGACATTTATCCTCCCTTTTTTCTGTCCATACGTGAGAGAGAGGATATTTCCCTTTTTCCTGTCCCTCGGTGAGAGAGAGAGAGAGGACATTTATCCTCCCTTTTTTCTGTCCATAGGTGAGAGAGAGGACATTTCCCTTTTTCCTGTCCCTCGGTGAGAGAGAGAGAGAGGACATTTATCCTCCGTTTTTTCTGTCCATAGGTGAGAGAGAGGATATTTCCCTTTTTCCTGTCCCTCGGTGAAAGAGAGAGAGAGGACATTTATCCTCCCTTTTTTCTGTCCATAGGTGAGAGAGAGGACATTTCCCTTTTTCCTGTCCCTCGGTGAAAGAGAGAGAGAGGACATTTATCCTCCCTTTTTTCTGTCCATAGGTGAGAGAGAGGACATTTCCCTTTTTCCTGTCCCTCGGTGAGAGAGAGAGAGAGGACATTTATCCTCCCTTTTTTCTGTCCATAGGTGAGAGAGAGGACATTTCCCTTTTTCCTGTCCCTCGGTGAGAGAGAGAGAGAGGACATTTATCCTCCCTTTTTTCTGTCCATAGGTGAGAGAGAGGACATTTCCCTTTTTCCTGTCCCTCGGTGAGAGAGAGAGAGAGGACATTTATCCTCCCTTTTTTCTGTCCATAGGTGAGAGAGAGGACATTTCCCTTTTTCCTGTCCCTCGGTGAGAGAGAGAGAGAGGACATTTATCCTCCGTTTTTTCTGTCCATAGGTGAGAGAGAGGACATTTCCCTTTTTCCTCTCCCTCGGTGAAAGAGAGAGAGAGGACATTTATCCTCCCTTTTTTCTGTCCATAGGTGAGAGAGAGGATATTTCCCTTTTTCCTGTCCCTCGGTGAAAGAGAGAGAGAGGACATTTATCCTCCCTTTTTTCTGTCCATAGGTGAGAGAGAGGACATTTCCCTTTTTCCTGTCCCTCGGTGAAAGAGAGAGAGAGGACATTTATCCTCCCTTTTTTCTGTCCATAGGTGAGAGAGAGGACATTTCCCTTTTTCCTATCCCTCGGTGAGAGAGAGAGAGAGAGAGGACATTTATCCTCCCTTTTTTCTGTCCATAGGTGAGAGAGAGGACATTTCCCTTTTTCCTATCCCTCGGTGAGAGAGAGAGAGAGAGAGGACATTTATCCTCCGTTTTTTCTGTCCATAGGTGAGAGAGAGGACATTTCCCTTTTTCCTGTCCCTCGGTGAAAGAGAGAGAGAGGACATTTATCCTCCCTTTTTTCTGTCCATAGGTGAGAGAGAGGATATTTCCCTTTTTCCTGTCCCTCGGTGAAAGAGAGAGAGAGGACATTTATCCTCCCTTTTTTCTGTCCATAGGTGAGAGAGAGGACATTTCCCTTTTTCCTGTCCCTCGGTGAGAGAGAGAGAGAGGACATTTATCCTCCCTTTTTTCTGTCCATAGGTGAGAGAGAGGACATTTCCCTTTTTCCTATCCCTCGGTGAGAGAGAGAGAGAGAGAGGACATTTATCCTCCCTTTTTTCTGTCCATACGTGAGAGAGAGGATATTTCCCTTTTTCCTGTCCCTCGGTGAAAGAGAGAGAGAGGACATTTATCCTCCCTTTTTTCTGTCCATAGGTGAGAGAGAGGACATTTCCCTTTTTCCTATCCCTCGGTGAGAGAGAGAGAGAGGACATTTATCCTCCCTTTTTTCTGTCCATAGGTGAGAGAGAGGACATTTCCCTTTTTCCTATCCCTCGGTGAGAGAGAGAGAGAGGACATTTATCCTCCCTTTTTTCTGTCCATACGTGAGAGAGAGGATATTTCCCTTTTTCCTGTCCCTCGGTGAGAGAGAGAGAGAGGACATTTATCCTCCCTTTTTTCTGTCCATAGGTGAGAGAGAGGACATTTCCCTTTTTCCTGTCCCTCGGTGAGAGAGAGAGAGAGGACATTTATCCTCCGTTTTTTCTGTCCATAGGTGAGAGAGAGGACATTTCCCTTTTTCCTGTCCCTCGGTGAAAGAGAGAGAGAGGACATTTATCCTCCCTTTTTTCTGTCCGTAGGTGAGAGAGAGGACATTTCCCTTTTTCCTATCCCTCGGTAAGAGAGAGAGAGAGAGGACATTTATCCTCCCTTTTTTCTGTCCATACGTGAGAGAGAGGACATTTCCCTTTTTCCTGTCCCTCGGTGAGAGAGAGAGAGAGGACATTTATCCTCCCTTTTTTCTGTCCATACGTGAGAGAGAGGATATTTCCCTTTTTCCTGTCCCTCGGTGAAAGAGAGAGAGAGGACATTTATCCTCCCTTTTTTCTGTCCATAGGTGAGAGAGAGGACATTTCCCTTTTTCCTGTCCCTCGGTGAGAGAGAGAGAGAGGACATTTATCCTCCCTTTTTTCTGTCCATAGGTGAGAGAGAGGACATTTCCCTTTTTCCTGTCCCTCGGTGAAAGAGAGAGAGAGGACATTTATCCTCCCTTTTTTCTGTCCATACGTGAGAGAGAGGATATTTCCCTTTTTCCTGTCCCTCGGTGAGAGAGAGAGAGAGGACATTTATCCTCCCTTTTTTCTGTCCATAGGTGAGAGAGAGGACATTTCCCTTTTTCCTGTCCCTCGGTGAGAGAGAGAGAGAGGACATTTATCCTCCGTTTTTTCTGTCCATAGGTGAGAGAGAGGACATTTCCCTTTTTCCTGTCCCTCGGTGAAAGAGAGAGAGAGGACATTTATCCTCCCTTTTTTCTGTCCATAGGTGAGAGAGAGGACATTTCCCTTTTTCCTATCCCTCGGTGAGAGAGAGAGAGAGAGAGGACATTTATCCTCCCTTTTTTCTGTCCATACGTGAGAGAGAGGATATTTCCCTTTTTCCTGTCCCTCGGTGAAAGAGAGAGAGAGGACATTTATCCTCCCTTTTTTCTGTCCATAGGTGAGAGAGAGGACATTTCCCTTTTTCCTGTCCCTCGGTGAAAGAGAGAGAGAGGACATTTATCCTCCCTTTTTTCTGTCCATACGTGAGAGAGAGGATATTTCCCTTTTTCCTGTCCCTCGGTGAGAGAGAGAGAGAGGACATTTATCCTCCCTTTTTTCTGTCCATAGGTGAGAGAGAGGACATTTCCCTTTTTCCTGTCCCTCGGTGAGAGAGAGAGAGAGGACATTTATCCTCCGTTTTTTCTGTCCATAGGTGAGAGAGAGGACATTTCCCTTTTTCCTGTCCCTCGGTGAAAGAGAGAGAGAGGACATTTATCCTCCCTTTTTTCTGTCCATAGGTGAGAGAGAGGATATTTCCCTTTTTCCTGTCCCTCGGTGAAAGAGAGAGAGAGGACATTTATCCTCCCTTTTTTCTGTCCATAGGTGAGAGAGAGGACATTTCCCTTTTTCCTGTCCCTCGGTGAAAGAGAGAGAGAGGACATTTATCCTCCCTTTTTTCTGTCCATAGGTGAGAGAGAGGACATTTCCCTTTTTCCTATCCCTCGGTGAGAGAGAGAGAGAGAGAGGACATTTATCCTCCCTTTTTTCTCTCCATAGGTGAGAGAGAGGACATTTCCCTTTTTCCTATCCCTCGGTGAGAGAGAGAAAGAGAGAGGACATTTATCCTCCGTTTTTTCTGTCCATAGGTGAGAGAGAGGACATTTCCCTTTTTCCTGTCCCTCGGTGAAAGAGAGAGAGAGGACATTTATCCTCCCTTTTTTCTGTCCATAGGTGAGAGAGAGGATATTTCCCTTTTTCCTGTCCCTCGGTGAAAGAGAGAGAGGGGACATTTATCCTCCCTTTTTTCTGTCCATAGGTGAGAGAGAGGACATTTCCCTTTTTCCTGTCCCTCGGTGAGAGAGAGAGAGAGGACATTTATCCTCCCTTTTTTCTGTCCATAGGTGAGAGAGAGGATATTTCCCTTTTTCCTGTCCCTCGGTGAAAGAGAGAGAGGGGACATTTATCCTCCCTTTTTTCTGTCCATAGGTGAGAGAGAGGACATTTCCCTTTTTCCTGTCCCTCGGTGAGAGAGAGAGAGAGGACATTTATCCTCCCTTTTTTCTGTCCATAGGTGAGAGAGAGGACATTTCCCTTTTTCCTGTCCCTCGGTGAGAGAGAGAGAGAGGACATTTATCCTCCGTTTTTTCTGTCCATAGGTGAGAGAGAGGATATTTCCCTTTTTCCTGTCCCTCGGTGAAAGAGAGAGAGAGGACATTTATCCTCCCTTTTTTCTGTCCATAGGTGAGAGAGAGGACATTTCCCTTTTTCCTGTCCCTCGGTGAAAGAGAGAGAGAGGACATTTATCCTCCCTTTTTTCTGTCCATAGGTGAGAGAGAGGACATTTCCCTTTTTCCTATCCCTCGGTGAGAGAGAGAGAGAGAGAGGACATTTATCCTCCGTTTTTTCTGTCCATAGGTGAGAGAGAGGACATTTCCCTTTTTCCTGTCCCTCGGTGAAAGAGAGAGAGGGGACATTTATCCTCCCTTTTTTCTGTCCATACGTGAGAGAGAGGACATTTCCCTTTTTGCTATCCCTCGGTGAGAGAGAGAGAGAGAGAGGACATTTATCCTCCCTTTTTTCTGTCCATAGGTGAGAGAGAGGACATTTCCCTTTTTCCTGTCCCTCGGTGAAAGAGAGAGAGGGGACATTTATCCTCCCTTTTTTCTGTCCATAGGTGAGAGAGAGGACATTTCCCTTTTTCCTATCCCTCGGTTAGAGAGAGAGAGAGAGGACATTTATGCTCCGTTTTTTCTGTCCATACGTGAGAGAGAGGACATTTCCCTTTTTCCTATCCCTCGGTGAGAGAGAGAGAGAGGACATTTATCCTCCGTTTTTTCTGTCCATACGTGAGAGAGAGGATATTTCCCTTTTTCCTGTCCCTCGGTGAGAGAGAGAGAGAGGACATTTATCCTCCCTTTTTTCTGTCCATAGGTGAGAGAGAGGACATTTCCCTTTTTCCTATCCCTCGGTGAGAGAGAGAGAGAGAGAGGACATTTATCCTCCCTTTTTTCTGTCCATACGTGAGAGAGAGGATATTTCCCTTTTTCCTGTCCCTCGGTGAGAGAGAGAGAGAGGACATTTATCCTCCCTTTTTTCTGTCCATAGGTGAGAGAGAGGACATTTCCCTTTTTCCTGTCCCTCGGTGAGAGAGAGAGAGAGGACATTTATCCTCCGTTTTTTCTGTCCATAGGTGAGAGAGAGGATATTTCCCTTTTTCCTGTCCCTCGGTGAAAGAGAGAGAGAGGACATTTATCCTCCCTTTTTTCTGTCCATAGGTGAGAGAGAGGACATTTCCCTTTTTCCTGTCCCTCGGTGAAAGAGAGAGAGAGGACATTTATCCTCCCTTTTTTCTGTCCATAGGTGAGAGAGAGGACATTTCCCTTTTTCCTGTCCCTCGGTGAGAGAGAGAGAGAGGACATTTATCCTCCCTTTTTTCTGTCCATAGGTGAGAGAGAGGACATTTCCCTTTTTCCTGTCCCTCGGTGAGAGAGAGAGAGAGGACATTTATCCTCCCTTTTTTCTGTCCATAGGTGAGAGAGAGGACATTTCCCTTTTTCCTGTCCCTCGGTGAGAGAGAGAGAGAGGACATTTATCCTCCCTTTTTTCTGTCCATAGGTGAGAGAGAGGACATTTCCCTTTTTCCTGTCCCTCGGTGAGAGAGAGAGAGAGGACATTTATCCTCCGTTTTTTCTGTCCATAGGTGAGAGAGAGGACATTTCCCTTTTTCCTGTCCCTCGGTGAAAGAGAGAGAGAGGACATTTATCCTCCCTTTTTTCTGTCCATAGGTGAGAGAGAGGATATTTCCCTTTTTCCTGTCCCTCGGTGAAAGAGAGAGAGAGGACATTTATCCTCCCTTTTTTCTGTCCATAGGTGAGAGAGAGGACATTTCCCTTTTTCCTGTCCCTCGGTGAAAGAGAGAGAGAGGACATTTATCCTCCCTTTTTTCTGTCCATAGGTGAGAGAGAGGACATTTCCCTTTTTCCTATCCCTCGGTGAGAGAGAGAGAGAGAGAGGACATTTATCCTCCCTTTTTTCTGTCCATAGGTGAGAGAGAGGACATTTCCCTTTTTCCTATCCCTCGGTGAGAGAGAGAGAGAGAGAGGACATTTATCCTCCGTTTTTTCTGTCCATAGGTGAGAGAGAGGACATTTCCCTTTTTCCTGTCCCTCGGTGAAAGAGAGAGAGAGGACATTTATCCTCCCTTTTTTCTGTCCATAGGTGAGAGAGAGGATATTTCCCTTTTTCCTGTCCCTCGGTGAAAGAGAGAGAGAGGACATTTATCCTCCCTTTTTTCTGTCCATAGGTGAGAGAGAGGACATTTCCCTTTTTCCTGTCCCTCGGTGAGAGAGAGAGAGAGGACATTTATCCTCCCTTTTTTCTGTCCATAGGTGAGAGAGAGGACATTTCCCTTTTTGCTATCCCTCGGTGAGAGAGAGAGAGAGAGAGGACATTTATCCTCCCTTTTTTCTGTCCATAGGTGAGAGAGAGGATATTTCCCTTTTTCCTGTCCCTCGGTGAAAGAGAGAGAGAGGACATTTATCCTCCCTTTTTTCTGTCCATAGGTGAGAGAGAGAGAGAGAGAGAGGACATTTATCCTCCCTTTTTTCTGTCCATAGGTGAGAGAGAGGACATTTCCCTTTTTCCTATCCCTCGGTGAGAGAGAGAGAGAGAGGACATTTATCCTCCGTTTTTTCTGTCCATAGGTGAGAGAGAGGACATTTCCCTTTTTCCTGTCCCTCGGTGAAAGAGAGAGAGGGGACATTTATCCTCCCTTTTTTCTGTCTATAGGTTAGAGAGAGGACATTTCCCTTTTTGCTATCCCTCGGTGAGAGAGAGAGAGAGAGGACATTTATCCTCCGTTTTTTCTGTCCATAGATGAGAGAGAGGACATTTCCCTTTTTCCTGTCCCTCGGTGAAAGAGAGAGAGAAGACATTTATCCTCCCTTTTTCCTTGTCCCTCGGTGAGAGAAAATGAGGACATTTATCCTCCCTTTTTTTTCTGTCCACAGGTGAGAGAGAGAGAACATTTATCCTTCCCTTTTCTGTCCCTCGGTGAGAGAGAGAGGACATTTCTAATCCGTTTTTTCTGTCCATAGGTGAGAGAGAGGACATTTCCCTCTTTCCTATCCCTCGGTGAGAGAGAGAGAGAGAGGACATTTATCCTCCGTTTTTTCTGTCCATAGGTGAGAGAGAGGACATTTCCCTCTTTCCTATCCCTCGGTGAGAGAGAGAGAGAGAGGACATTTATCCTCCGTTTTTTCTGTCCATAGGTGAGAGAGAGGACATTTCCCTCTTTCCTATCCCTCGGTGAGAGAGAGAGAGAGAGAGGACATTTATCCTCCCTTTTTTCTGTCCATAGGTGAGAGAGAGGACATTTCCCTTTTTCCTATCCCTCGGTTAGAGAGAGAGAGAGAGGACATTTATCCTCCGTTTTTTCTGTCCATAGGTGAGAGAGAGGACATTTCCCTTTTTCCTATCCCTCGGTGAGAGAGAGAGAGAGAGAGGACATTTATCCTCCGTTTTTTCTGTCCATAGGTGAGAGAGAGGACATTTCCCTCTTTCCTATCCCTCGGTGAGAGAGAGAGAGAGAGAGGACATTTATCCTCCGTTTTTTCTGTCCATAGGTGAGAGAGAGGACATTTCCCTTTTTCCTATCCCTCGGTTAGAGAGAGAGAGAGAGGACATTTATCCTCCGTTTTTTCTGTCCATAGGTGAGAGAGAGGACATTTCCCTCTTTCCTATCCCTCGGTGAGAGAGAGAGAGAGAGAGGACATTTATCCTCCGTTTTTTCTGTCCATAGGTGAGAGAGAGGACATTTCCCTCTTTCCTATCCCTCGGTGAGAGAGAGAGAGAGAGGACATTTATCCTCCCTTTTTTCTGTCCATAGGTGAGAGAGAGGACATTTCCCTCTTTCCTATCCCTCGGTGAGAGAGAGAGAGAGAGAGGACATTTATCCTCCGTTTTTTCTGTCCATAAATGAGAGAGAGGACATTTCCCTTTTTCCTGTCCCTCGGTTAGAGAGAGAGAGAGAGGACATTTATCCTCCGTTTTTTCTGTCCATAGGTGAGAGAGAGGACATTTCCCTTTTTCCTGTCCCTCGGTGAAAGAGAGAGAGGGGACATTTATCCTCCCTTTTTTCTGTCCATAGGTGAGAGAGAGGATATTTCCCTTTTTCCTGTCCCTCGGTGAGAGAGAGAGAGAGAGAGGACATTTATCCTCCCTTTTTTCTGTCCATAGGTGAGAGAGAGGACATTTCCCTTTTTCCTGTCCCTCGGTGAGAGAGAGAGAGAGAGGACATTTATCCTCCGTTTTTTCTGTCCATAGGTGAGAGAGAGGACATTTCCCTTTTTCCTGTCCCTCGGTGAAAGAGAGAGAGAGGACATTTATCCTCCCTTTTTTCTGTCCATAGGTGAGAGAGAGGACATTTCCCTTTTTCCTATCCCTCGGTGAGAGAGAGAGAGAGAGGATATTTATCCTCCCTTTTTTCTTGTCCCTCGGTGAGAGAGAATGAGGACATTTATCCTCCCTTTTTTTTCTGTCCACAGGTGAGAGAGAGGGAACATTTATCCTTCCCTTTTCTGTCCCTCGGTGAGAGAGAGAGGACATTTCTAATCCGTTTTTTCTGTCCATAGGTGAGAGAGAGGACATTTCCCTTTTTCCTGTCCCTCGGTGAGAGAGAGAGAGAGAGGACATTTATCCTCCGTTTTTTCTGTCCATAGGTGAGAGAGAGGACATTTCCCTCTTTCCTATCCCTCGGTGAGAGAGAGAGAGAGAGAGGACATTTATCCTCCGTTTTTTCTGTCCATAGGTGAGAGAGAGGACATTTCCCTTTTTCCTATCCCTCGGTGAGAGAGAGAGAGGACATTTATCCTCCGTTTTTTCTGTCCATAGGTGAGAGAGAGGACATTTCCCTTTTTCCTGTCCCTCGGTTAGAGAGAGAGAGAGAGGACATTTATCCTCCGTTTTTTCCGTCCATAGGTCAGAGAGAGGACATTTCCCTTTTTCCTGTCCCTCGGTGAAAGAGAGAGAGAGGACATTTATCCTCCGTTTTTTCTGTCCATAGGTGAGAGAGAGGACATTTCCCTCTTTCCTATCCCTCGGTGAGAGAGAGAGAGAGAGGACATTTATCCTCCGTTTTTTCTGTCCATAGGTGAGAGAGAGGACATTTCCCTCTTTCCTATCCCTCGGTGAGAGAGAGAGAGGACATTTATCCTCCCTTTTTTCTGTCCATAGGTGAGAGAGAGGACATTTCCCTTTTTCCTATCCCTCGGTTAGAGAGAGAGAGAGAGGACATTTATCCTCCCTTTTTTCTGTCCATAGGTGAGAGAGAGGACATTTCCCTTTTTCCTATCCCTCGGTTAGAGAGAGAGAGAGAGGACATTTATCCTCCGTTTTTTCCGTCCATAGGTGAGAGAGAGGACATTTCCCTTTTTCCTGTCCCTCGGTGAGAGAGAGAGAGAGGACATTTATCCTCCCTTTTTTCTGTCCATAGGTGAGAGAGAGGACATTTCCCTTTTTGCTATCCCTCGGTGAGAGAGAGAGAGAGAGAGGACATTTATGCTCCGTTTTTTCTGTCCATAGGTGAGAGAGAGGACATTTTCCTTTTTCCTGTCCCTCGGTGAAAGAGAGAGAGAGGACATTTATCCTCCGTTTTTTCTGTCCATAGGTGAGAGAGAGGATATTTCCCTTTTTCCTGTCCCTCGGTGAGAGAGAGAGAGAGAGAGGACATTTATCCTCCCTTTTTTCTGTCCATAGGTGAGAGAGAGGACATTTCCCTTTTTCCTATCCCTCGGTTAGAGAGAGAGAGAGAGGACATTTATCCTCCGTTTTTTCTGTCCATAGGTGAGAGAGAGGACATTTCCCTTTTTCCTGTCCCTCGGTGAAAGAGAGAGAGGGGACATTTATCCTCCCTTTTTTCTGTCCATAGGTCAGAGAGAGGACATTTCCCTTTTTGCTATCCCTCGGTGAGAGAGAGAGAGAGAGAGAAAGAGAGGATATTTATCCTCCCTTTTTTCTGTCCATAGGTGAGAGAGAGGACATTTCCTTTTTTCCTATCCCTCGGTGAGAGAGAGAGAGAGTACATTTATCCTCCGTTTTTTCTGTCCATAGGTGAGAGAGAGGACATTTCCCTTTTTCCTGTCCCTCGGTGAAAGAGGGAGAGAGGACATTTATCCTCCCTTTTTTCTTGTCCCTCGGTGAGAGAGAATGAGGACATTTATCCTCCCTTTTTTTCTGTCCACAGGTGAGAGAGAGAGAACATTTATCCTTCCCTTTTCTGTCCCTCGGTGAGAGAGAGAGGACATTTATAATCCGTTTTTTCTGTCCATAGGTGAGAGAGAGGACATTTCCTTTTTTCCTATCCCTCGGTGAGAGAGAGAGAGAGAGAGGACATTTATGCTCCGTTTTTTCTGTCCATAGGTGAGAGAGAGGACATTTCCCTTTTTCCTGTCCCTCGGTGAAAGAGAGAGAGGACATTTATCCTCCCTTTTTTCTGTCCATAGGTGAGAGAGAGGACATTTCCCTTTTTCCTGTCCTTCGGTGAAAGAGAGAGAGAGGACATTTATCCTCCCTTTTTTTTCTGTCCACAGGTGAGAGAGAGAGAACATTTATCCTTCACTTTTCTGTCCCTCGGTGAGAGAGAGAGGACATTTATAATCCGTTTTTTCTGTCCATAGGTGAGAGAGAGGACATTTCCCTTTTTCCTATCCCTCGGTGAGAGAGAGAGAGAGGACATTTATCCTCCCTTTTTTCTGTCCATAGGTGAGAGAGAGGACATTTCCCTTTTTCCTATCCCTCGGTGAGAGAGAGAGAGAGGACATTTATCCTCCGTTTTTTCTGTCCATAGGTGAGAGAGAGGACATTTCCCTTTTTCCTATCCCTCGGTGAGAGAGAGAGAGAGAGGACATTTATCCTCCCTTTTTTCTGTCCATAGGTGAGAGAGAGGACATTTCCCTTTTTCCTGTCCCTCGGTGAAAGAGAGAGAGAGGACATTTATCCTCCCTTTTTTCTGTCCATAGGTGAGAGAGAGGACATTTCCCTTTTTCCTATCCCTCGGTGAGAGAGAGAGAGAGAGGACATTTATCCTCCGTTTTTTCTGTCCATAGGTGAGAGAGAGGACATTTCCCTTTTTCCTGTCCCTCGGTGAAAGAGAGAGAGAAGACATTTATCCTCCCTTTTTTCTTGTCCCTCGGTGAGAGAGAATGAGGACATTTATCCTCCCTTTTTTTTCTGTCCACAGGTGAGAGAGAGAGAACATTTATCCTTCCCTTTTCTGTCCCTCGATGAGAGAGAGAGGACATTTCTAATCCGTTTTTTCCGTCCATAGGTGAGAGAGAGGACATTTCCCTTTTTCCTGTCCCTCGGTGAGAGAGAGAGAGAGGACATTTATCCTCCGTTTTTTCTGTCCATAGGTGAGAGAGAGGACATTTCCCTTTTTCCTGTCCCTCGGTGGAAGAGAGAGAGAGGACATTTATCCTCCCTTTTTTCTTGTCCCTCGGTGAGAGATAATGAGGACATTTATCGTCCCTTTTTTCTGTCCACAAGTGAGAGAGAGAGAACATTTATCCTTCCCTTTTCTGTCCCTCGGTGAGAGAGAGAGGACATTTATAATCCGTTTTTTCTGTCCATAGGTGAGAGAGAGGACATTTCCCTTTTTCCTGTCCCTCGGTGAAAGAGAGAGAGAGGACATTTATCCTCCCTTTTTTCTTGTCCCTCGGTGAGAGAGAATGAGGACATTTATCGTCCCTTTTTTCTGTCCACATGTGAGAGAGAGAGAACATTTATCCTTCCCTTTTCTGTCCCTCGGTGAGAGAGAGAGGACATTTATAATCCGTTTTTTCTGTCCATAGGTGAGAGAGAGGACATTTCCCTTTTTCCTGTCTCTCGGTGAGAGAGAGAGAGAGGACATTTATCCTCCGTTTTTTCTGTCCATAGGTGAGAGAGAGGACATTTCCCTTTTTCCTGTCCCTCGGTGAAAGAGAGAGAGAAGACATTTATCCTCCCTTTTTTCTTGTCCCTCGGTGAGAGAGAATGAGGACATTTATCCTCCCTTTTTTTTCTGTCCACAGGTGAGAGAGAGAGAACATTTATCCTTCCCTTTTCTGTCCCTCGATGAGAGAGAGAGGACATTTATAATCCGTTTTTTCCGTCCATAGGTGAGAGAGAGGACATTTCCCTTTTTCCTGTCCCTCGGTGAGAGAGAGAGAGAGAGGACATTTATCCTCCGTTTTTTCTGTCCATAGGTGAGAGAGAGGACATTTCCCTTTTTCCTGTCCCTCGGTGAAAGAGAGAGAGAGGACATTTATCCTCCCTTTTTTCTGTCCATAGGTGAGAGAGAGGACATTTCCCTTTTTCCTATCCCTCGGTGAGAGAGAGAGAGGGGACATTTATCCTCCCTTTTTTCTGTCCATAGGTGAGAGAGAGGACATTTCCCTTTTTCCTGTCTCTCGGTGAGAGAGAGAGAGAGGACATTTATCCTCCGTTTTTTCTGTCCATAGGTGAGAGAGAGGACATTTCCCTTTTTCCTGTCCCTCGGTGAAAGAGAGAGAGAAGACATTTATCCTCCCTTTTTTCTTGTCCCTCGGTGAGAGAGAATGAGGACATTTATGCTCCCTTTTTTTTCTGTCCACAGGTGAGAGAGAGAGAACATTTATCCTTCCCTTTTCTGTCCCTCGGTGAGAGAGAGGGGACATTTATAATCCGTTTTTTCTGTCCATAGGTGAGAGAGAGGACATTTCTTTTTTTCCTGTCCCTCGGTGAGAGAGAGAGAGAGGACATTTATCCTCCGTTTTTTCTGTCCATAGATGAGAGAGAGGACATTTCCCTTTTTCCTGTCCCTCGGTGAAAGAGAGAGAGAAGACATTTATCCTCCCTTTTTCCTTGTCCCTCGGTGAGAGAAAATGAGGACATTTATCCTCCCTTTTTTTTCTGTCCACAGGTGAGAGAGAGAGAACATTTATCCTTCCCTTTTCTGTCCCTCGGTGAGAGAGAGAGGACATTTATAATCCGTTTTTTCTGTCCATAGGTGAGAGAGAGGACATTTCCCTTTTTCCTATCCCTCGGTGAGAGAGAGAGAGAGGACATTTATCCTCCGTTTTTTCTGTCCATAGGTGAGAGAGAGGACATTTCCCTTTTTCCTGTCCCTCGGTGAAAGAGAGAGAGAAGACATTTATCCTCCCTTTTTTCTTGTCCCTCGGTGAGAGAGAATGAGGACATTTATCCTCCCTTTTTTTTCTGTCCACAGGTGAGAGAGAGAGAACATTTATCCTTCCCTTTTCTGTCCCTCGATGAGAGAGAGAGGACATTTATAATCCGTTTTTTCCGTCCATAGGTGAGAGAGAGGACATTTCCCTTTTTCCTGTCCCTCGGTGAGAGAGAGAGAGAGAGAGGACATTTATCCTCCGTTTTTTCTGTCCATAGGTGAGAGAGAGGACATTTCCCTTTTTCCTGTCCCTCGGTGAAAGAGAGAGAGAAGACATTTATCCTCCCTTTTTTCTTGTCCCTCGGTGAGAGAGAATGAGGACATTTATGCTCCCTTTTTTTTCTGTCCACAGGTGAGAGAGAGAGAACATTTATCCTTCCCTTTTCCGTCCCTCGGTGAGAGAGAGGGGACATTTATAATCCGTTTTTTCTGTCCATAGGTGAGAGAGAGGACATTTCTTTTTTTCCTGTCCCTCGGTGAGAGAGAGAGAGAGGACATTTATCCTCCGTTTTTTCTGTCCATAGATGAGAGAGAGGACATTTCCCTTTTTCCTGTCCCTCGGTGAAAGAGAGAGAGAGGACATTTATCCTCCCTTTTTTCTGTCCATAGGTGAGAGAGAATGAGGACATTTATCCTCCCTTTTTTTTCTGTCCACAGGTGAGAGAGAGAGAACATTTATCCTTCCCTTTTCTGTCCCTCGGTGAGAGAGAGAGGACATTTATAATCCGTTTTTTCTGTCCATAGGTGAGAGAGAGGACATTTCCCTTTTTCCTATCCCTCGGTGAGAGAGAGAGAGAGGACATTTATCCTCCGTTTTTTCTGTCCATAGGTGAGAGAGAGGACATTTCCCTTTTTCCTGTCCCTCGGTGAAAGAGAGAGAGAAGACATTTATCCTCCCTTTTTCCTTGTCCCTCGGTGAGAGAAAATGAGGACATTTATCCTCCCTTTTTTTTCTGTCCACAGGTGAGAGAGAGAGAACATTTATCCTTCCCTTTTCTGTCCCTCGGTGAGAGAGAGAGGACATTTATAATCCGTTTTTTCTGTCCATAGGTGAGAGAGAGGACATTTCCCTTTTTCCTATCCCTCGGTGAGAGAGAGAGAGAGGACATTTATCCTCCGTTTTTTCTGTCCATAGGTGAGAGAGAGGACATTTCCCTTTTTCCTGTCCCTCGGTGAAAGAGAGAGAGAAGACATTTATCCTCCCTTTTTTCTTGTCCCTCGGTGAGAGAGAATGAGGACATTTATCCTCCCTTTTTTTTTCTGTCCACAGGTGAGAGAGAGAGAACATTTATCCTTCCCTTTTCTGTCCCTCGATGAGAGAGAGAGGACATTTATAATCCGTTTTTTCCGTCCATAGGTGAGAGAGAGGACATTTCCCTTTTTCCTGTCCCTCGGTGAGAGAGAGAGAGAGGACATTTATCCTCCGTTTTTTCTGTCCATAGGTGAGAGAGAGGACATTTCCCTTTTTCCTGTCCCTCGGTGAAAGAGAGAGAGAGGACATTTATCCTCCCTTTTTTCTGTCCATAAGTGAGAGAGAGGACATTTCCCTTTTTCCTATCCCTCGGTGAGAGAGAGAGAGAGGACATTTATCCTCCCTTTTTTCTGTCCATAGGTGAGAGAGAGGACATTTCCTTTTTTCCTATCCCTCTGTGAGAGAGAGGGAGAGAGGACATTTATGCTCCGTTTTTTCTGTCCATAGGTGAGAGAGAGGACATTTCCCTTTTTCCTATCCCTCGGTGAGAGAGAGAGAGAGGACATTTATGCTCCGTTTTTTCTGTCCATAGGTGAGAGAGAGGACATTTCCCTTTTTCCTGTCCCTCGGTGAAAGAGAGAGAGGGGACATTTATCCTCCCTTTTTTCTGTCCATAGGTGAGAGAGAGGACATTTCCCTTTTTCTTATCCCTCGGTGAGAGAGAGAGAGAGGACATTTATCCTCCGTTTTTTCTGTCCATAGGTGAGAGAGAGGACATTTCCCTTTTTCCTGTCCCTCGGTGAAAGAGAGAGAGAGGACATTTATCCTCCCTTTTTTCTTGTCCCTCGGTAAGAGAGAATGAGGACCTTTATCCCCCTTTTTTTTTTGTCCACAGGTGAGAGAGAGAGAACATTTATCCTTCCCTTTTCTGTCCCTCGGTGAGAGAGAGAGGACATTTATAATCCGTTTTTTCTGTCCATAGGTGAGAGAGAGGACATTTGCCGTTTTCCTGTCCCTCTGTGAGAGAGAGAGAGAGAGAGGACATTTATCCTCCGTTTTTTCTGTCCATAGGTGAGAGAGAGGACATTTCCCTTTTTCCTGTCCCTCGGTGAAAGAGAGAGAGAGGACATTTATCCTCCCTTTTTTCTGTCCATAGGTGAGAGAGAGGACATTTCCCTTTTTCCTATCCCTCGGTGAGAGAGAGAGAGAGGACATTTATCCTCCCTTTTTTCTGTCCATAGGTGAGAGAGAGGACATTTCCCTTTTTCCTGTCCCTCGGTGAAAGAGAGAGAGAGGACATTTATCCTCCCTTTCTTCTGTCCTAGGTGAGAGAGAGGACATTTCCCTTTTTCCTATCCCTCGGTGAGAAAGAGAGGATATTTATCCTCCGTTTTTTCTGTCCATAGGTGAGAGAGAGGACATTTCCCTTTTTCCTGTCCCTCGGTGAGAGAGAGAAAGAGAGGACATTTATCCTCCCTTTTTTCTGTCCATAGGTGAGAGAGAGGACAATTCCCTTTTTCCTGTCCCTCGGTGAGAGAGAGAGAGAGAGGACATTTATCCTCCCTTTTTTCTGTCCATAGGTGAGAGAGAGGACATTTCCCTTTTTCCTGTCCCTCGGTGAAAGAGAGAGAGAGGACATTTATCCTCCCTTTCTTCTGTCCTAGGTGAGAGAGAGGACATTTCCCTTTTTCCTATCCCTCGGTGAGAAAGAGAGGATATTTATCCTCCGTTTTTTCTGCCCATAGGTGAGAGAGAGGACATTTCCTCTTTTCCTGTCCCTCGGTGAAAGAGAGAGAGAAGACATTTATCCTCCCTTTTTTCTTGTCCCTCGGTGAGAGAGAATGAGGACATTTATCCTCCCTTTTTTCTTGTCCCTCGGTGAGAGAGAATGAGGACATTTATCCTCCCTTTTTTTTCTGTCCACAGGTGAGAGAGAGAGAACATTTATCCTTCCCTTTTCTGTCCCTCGGTGAGAGAGAGAGGACATTTATAATCCGTTTTTTCTGTCCATAGGTGAGAGAGATGACATTTCCCTTTTTCCTGTCCCTCGGTGAGAGAGAGAGAGAGGACATTTATCCTCCGTTTTTTCTGCCCATAGCTGAGAGAGAGGACATTTCCGTTTTTCCTGTCCCTCGGTGAAAGAGGGAGAGAGGACATTTATCCTCCCTTTTTTCTTGTCCCTCGGTGAGAGAGAATGAGGACATTTATCCTCCCTTTTTCTTCTGTCCACAGGTGAGAGAGAGAGAACATTTATCTTTCCCTTTTCTGTCCCTCGGTGAGAGAGAGAGGACATTTATAATCCGTTTTTTCTGTCCATAGGTGAGAGAGAGGACATTTCCCTTTTTCCTATCCCTCGGTGAGAGAGAGAGAGAGGACATTTATCCTCCCTTTTTTCTGTCCATAGGTGAGAGAGAGGACATTTACCTTTTTCCTGTCTCTCGGTGAGAGAGAGAGAGAGAGAGGACATTTATCCTCCGTTTTTTCTGCCCATAGGTGAGAGAGAGGACATTTCCCTTTTTCCTATCCCTCGGTGAGAAAGAGAGGATATTTATCCTCCGTTTTTTCTGTCCATAGGTGAGAGAGAGGACATTTCCCTTTTTCCTATCCCTCGGTGAGAGAGAGAGAGAGGACATTTATCCTCCCTTTTTTCTGTCCATAGGTGAGAGAGAGGACATTTCCCTTTTTCCTGTCTCTCGGTGAGAGAGAGAGAGAGAGAGAGGACATTTATCCTCCGTTTTTTCTGTCCATAGGTGAGAGAGAGGACATTTCCCTTTTTCCTGTCCCTCGGTGAGAGAGAGAGAGAGAGGACATTTATCCTCCCTTTTTTCTGTCCATAGGTGAGAGAGAGGACAATTCCCTTTTTCCTGTCCCTCGGTGAGAGAGAGAGAGAGAGGACATTTATCCTCCCTTTTTTCTGTCCATAGGTGAGAGAGAGGACATTTCCCTTTTTCTTGTCCCTCGGTGAGAGAGAGGACATTTATCCTTCCATTTTCTGTCCCTCGGTGAGAGAGAGTAACCTTCGTGTCATGTGACCCGAAGGTTGCCAGATTACTATTTTCTAAAAAAATCGTTGCCAGATATTTTTTCTGAATTCTGTAATCAACCATGATGTTCGGATACTTTTTTGAGCGACTGTACACGAAGGTTGCCAGATCACTAATTTCTAAAGAAATCGTTGCCATTCTGAATTCTGTAATCAACGATAGTGTTCGGACATTTTTTTGAGCGACTGGCAGGCTGTCATTTGTACTGCCATTCCCCCTAACTTCATCTGAGCCCATGGGGTCCTTGTGACCTGGTCATTTTAGACCATTTTGTGAAAAAAAGGTGCCTCTCTGAGGTAAAACAACTCAACTACAAAAAAAAATAGTGAAACATTTATTTTTGGCTTCCATGGACTTCAGAAGAACCTCTTATTCCCATCTTACCTATCTAGGTCATCTCGCCAAGTCTTTTGTAGAGTCTGCGTGAGAATCGGTGTCTGTGGGCCTAGTGACCTTCACACGCGCAGCCGAGACGGCAAAATCATCGTTGGCCAACTCTCTCTCTTTCGATCCTCGGGCAAAACAATGGAGCGCCCAATATTGCATCACTGGAGACGGATGTTCGAGTGATTGAGTCCCGACCCTCGCCTCCAGAGTAACCACACTCGATGCCCGAGACCCATAGACCCCGTTTGGCATTCCGGTCAGGGTCATAGACAGATGAGGGTACGGCCGAAACTCACACACACTCAGATGTTTGGGTCACTAAGAGATGGTGGTCGTGGCTGCTAACCTGTCTCGCGCAATCCCATTTCTCTGCTAATTTAAAAAAAATTATAGAGAAAGTTGAGACTAACAATACAGTAATCTTTATCAATTTTACGTTCAAAGGATTTTTGTATTCATTGTCAAAGAGATTCAGATGAAACAGGTTAAGGAAAGAGAAGAACGTATTTTAAAATACCCAGCAGGGAAAAGATCTCACAAGGGTCTTTCCTTTAGCGGTGTATAATCGTCTACGGTCAATGTCTATTGCGAAAACGACATTGTTTTTTTTGGTAGGCTAGACGAGATTCTGAAGTAATTCGTCTCGTATTTCACAAACGATAAAAAAAGATGTTTGTATTCCTTTCATTTTCTATTTTTTTGGCTTCGAATAAGAAAAAGCAAATAAATTTTCCCGTGAAACAGCTGCTTACTAAAGAGATCTCACAGGAAACTATCATTATCACAGAATAATAAGTTGGCACAAATAGCAACGATTCAATACCAATGCGTACAGCGCCACCTTTTTAATCCGACAGAAATTCTCATTTTCCCAACATTCAAAAACGTGTGATCATCTTGCTTTGCAGTTCTGTATCTGGCAATTTGTTTTTTTTTATCGTCTGTTGCAAAAAGTTTATTAAGATTATACAAGAATATTATAGAATAATCTAAAAAAACTGCTGTTTTTTTATTTAATATACTTACCTGTATAATTTTAAAATTATAACAATATATTAATAGCATTAGAAATAAATTTTTAAACTATTGCTCTGCAGGAGGGTTGGGTTGTTTTACCTCTGAGCGGCACTTTTTTGCACACGATGGGCTAAATGGCCAGGTCACAATGACCCCGAAGGCTCAGAGAAGGTTGGGGGAGGGGACCCACTGGAACAGCTGTTGGGAGACAGATGGTAGCCTCCCGTCAAGGCCATCCAGCGTGTTCTTTAACGTTGGGTTGTTTTACCTCTGAGCGGCATTTTTTTGCATACCATGGGCTTAATGACCCAGGTCATATGAACCCCGAAGACTCAGAGAAGGTTGGGGGAGGGGACCCACTGGAACAGCTGTTGGGAGACAGATGGTAACCTCCCGTCAAGGCCATCCAGCGTGTTCTTTAACGTTGGGTTGTTTTACCTCTGAGTGGCACTTTTTTTTTACACACCATGGGCTAAATGGCCAGGTCACATTGACCCCGAAGGCTCAGAGAAGGTTGGGGGAGGGGACCCACTGGAACAGCTGTTGGGAGACAGATGGTAGCCTCCCGTCAAGGCCATCCAGCGTGTTCTTTAACGTTGGGTTGTTTTACCTCTGAGTGGCACTTTTTTGCCACCATGGGCTAAATGGCCAGGTCATAAGAACCCCGAAGGCTCAGAGAAGGTTGGGGGAGGGGACCCACTGGAACAGCTGTTGGGAGACAGATGGTAGCCTCCCGTCAAGGCCATCCAGCGTGTTCTTTAACGTGCACAGGGTATGGCTCTCCCGCACACGGGGCCACGGCTTAACGTCCTATACGAAGGACGGCGGCCTTTCCAAGCCCATCGGTGTCCCCTACTGACCGTGGACGGGGCGGGGAATTTTGCGGAGATAAATCTCAACGCTGACCCAGCTGGGACTCGAACCTGGGAACTACAGATTACGAGCCTGGCGCGCTACCGACTGAGCCACCCCCGCCGCTCTCTGCAGGGGGAGTGATAGCATTGCTCTTTTACTATTTAATCTGTGATGAGGATATCGGAAGTGTTCCCAAACGAGCCAAGGTTGCATTTTACAATTTATTCTTTTTTTATGTGGCTGCGATTCGAGTTCAAGCTACCATTTAGTTCGTTGCAAAATAACAACAAAGGCTCTGTTACGTCCAAGCTAACAGTAGAGGGTTTAAGTATCTGAAAACCCCAGGTTCAAAAAAAAATATCCTCTCCTCAACTGTCCGAAAGTACAATCGCTCAAAAAAGTATCTGAACACCATGGTTGATTACAGAATTCAGAAAAAAATATCTGGCAACGATTTTTTTTAGAAATTAGTGATCTGGCAACCTTCGTGTCACGTGATTACAGAATTCAGGAAAAATATCTGGAGCGTGTACAGCAACTGTACACGCTCCAGTTACCGTTCACAGCAAACTGGAGCGTGTGCAGTTACTGCACACGCTCCAGTTTGCTGTGAACGGTAACTGCACACGCTCAATATTTCCGTGAGTGAGCCCACACGATCTAGTATCAAAATAATATGACCACCTACAGTCGCTCAAAAAAGTATCCAAACGCTATGGCTGATTACAGAATTCAGAAAAAATATCTGGCAACGATTTTTTTTAGAAATTAGTGATCTGGCAACCTTCGTGTCACGTGACACGAAGGTTGCCAGATCCACAAATATCTAAAAAAAATCGTTGCAAAATATTTTTCTGAATTCTGTAATCAGCCATAGTGTTCCGATACTTTTTTTTTTGAGCGACTGTACACGAAAGTTGCAAGATCATTAATTTCTAAAAAAAAAATGGTTGCCAGAAATTTTTACTGAATTCTGTGGTCAACCAGTGTTCGGGTATTTATTTCAGCGACGTTACGTATGTGGGGGGGGGAGTGGAAATGCACGCCGGGAAAAACCCACGGGATTTCTCCCTCAAACGTAATGACGAGAGACCGCGAAGAAATGCATGAACAGGATAAAAAATATAAATAAAAATAAATACCCCCTCAAGCAGCTGCTTGCCACAGAGGTCTGACAGGAGCCTGTCAGTTTATATGCCATAGTAGAAGGTCTGAGAGGATGGCAGCACCTCAGCAGAACAACAACACGAACATCCATGCCTTACCCGGGGCTCGAACCCAGGTCCCGTAGATCAGTAGCCAAGCGCGCTAACCACTCGGCCACGGGACGGCTATGAACAGGATACGAATCTTAAAAACATTTTGTAACTACAAATGGAAATAATCCTTGAAGCTGATTATGTGAATTGAATTAGAGAAATGCATAAATAGAATAGCCAATATTTGTTATATAAACTTGCACGTACAGAAAACACAAAAACTTATTTATAAACGAAAATAAATATTTGTTAATTTTAGTGTATTTAACAAATCATCATATTCGGTACTAACTATATAAAGTCGTGTGTACGTAAATAGCAGATTATAATGATTCAAGTTTTTATTCAATAAAATGTTCGTAAAAAAATCGAGGTTTGACGGTTTTTGAGATCTCCCCCCGATGGGTTGGGTTGTTTTACCTCTGAGTGGCACTTTTTTTGCACACAATGGTCTAAATGGCCAGGTCACATGGACCCCGAAGGCTCAGAGGAGGTTGGGGGAGGGGACCCATTGGACACAGCTGTTGGGAGACAGATGGTAGCCTCCCGTCAAGGCCATCCAGCGTGCTCTTTAACGTTGGGTTGTTTTACCTCTGAGTGGGATTTTTTTGCACACAATGGTCTAAATGGCCAGGTCACAAGGACCCCGGTGGCTCAGAGAAGGTTGGGGGAGGGGACCCACTTGAGCAGCTGTTGGGAGACAGATGGTAGCCTCCCGTCAAGGTCATCCAGCGTGTTCTTTAACGTTGGGTTGGATTGTTTTTCCTCTGAGCGGCACTTTTTTGCGCTAAATGACCAGGTCACAAGGACCCCGAATGCTCAGAGAAGGTTGGGGGAGAGGACCACTTGAGCAGCTGTTGGGAGACAGATGGTAGCCTCCCGTCAAGGCCATCCAGCGTGTTCTTTAACGTTGGGTTGGATTTTTTTTTTCCCTCTGAGCGGCACTTTTTTGCACACCATTGGCTACATGGCCAGGTCACAAGGACCCCGAAGGCTCACAGAAGGTTGGGGGAGGGGATCCACTGGAACAGCTGTTGGGAGACAGATGGTAGCCTCCCGTCAAGGCCATCCAGCGTGTTCTTTAACGTGCACAGGGTATGGCTCTCCCGCACACGGGGCCACGGCTTAACGTCCCATCCGACGGACGGCATCCTTTCCAAGCCCATCGGTGTCCCCTACTGACCGTGGGCAGGGCGGGAAATTTTGCGGAGATAAATCTCAACGCTGACCCAGCTGGGACTCGAATCTGGGAACTGCTGATTACGAGCCTGGCGCGCTACCAACTGAGCCCCTCCCATGAGTGTGGAGGCATCGCCTCATGCTCCTATGCCCCCCCCCCCCACCACCACCACCACTGCAGACCATTGTTTAGGCCATGGCGTATATGGGCATATATTGAATTGCCAAGATCTGTATAAGAAAGACTCGGACGCAATAAGAAGAAATCGCAATTCTTCCCATGCGAGGCATCCACGTGAGAACCATCTGCCTTTTCTCTTCAAGAAGAAATTATTATATTATATAATAAGAAATTATTAATTCGGATAACACGATCGGGTTGTTTCACCTCTGAGAGGACCCTTTTTTGCCCCTAATGGGCTAAATGGCCAGTCACAAGGACCCCTAGAGCTCAAAGAAGATGTGCGGGAGGAGACCCATTGGATAGCTGTTAGGAGACAGATGGTAGCCTCCCATCAAAGCCATACAGTGTGTTCTTTAAGTGAACAGGGTATGGCTCTCCTGCACACAGATCCGCGGTTTACATCCCATCCGAGGGACGGCTGCCTTTCCAAGCTCATTGATGTCCCTTACTGACCGTAGGCAAGGCGTGGAGTTTTGAAAAGAGAAATTCAACGCTGGCTTGGCTGGGTTGGGTTGTTTTACCTATGAGTGGCATTTTTTGCACCCAATGGGTTAAATGGCGAGGTCGCAAGGACCTCGAAGATTCAGAGAAGGTTGTTTTACCTCTGAATGGAATTTTTTTGCACACAATGGGCTAAATGACCAGGTAACGAGGGCCTCGAAGGTTCAGAGAAGGTTGAGGGAGGGTTGCTTTACCTATGAGCGACACTTTTTTGCACACAATAGGTTAAATGGCAAGGTCACGAGGACCTCGAAGGTTCAAAGAAGGTTGAGGGAGAGTTCTTTTACCTATGAGCGGCACTTTTTGCACACAATGGGTTAAATGGCGAGGTCACGTGGACTTCTAAGGTTCAGAGAAGGTTGAGGGAGAGTTGTTTTACCTATGAGCGACACTTTTTTGCACACAATGGGTTAAATGGCAAGGTCACAAGGACCTCGAAGGTTCAGAGAAGGTTGAGGGAGAGTTGTTTTACCTATGAGCGGCACTTTTTGCACACAATGGGTTAAATGGCGAGGTCACGTGGACTTCGAAGGTTCAGAGAAGGTTGAGGGAGGGTTGTTTTACCTCTGAACGGCACTTTTTTAGACACAATGGGCTAAATGACCAGGTAACGAGGACCTCGAAGGTTCAGAGAAGGTTGAGGGAGGGTTGCTTTACCTATGAGCGACACTTTTTTGCACACAATGGGTTAAATGGCAAGGTCACGAGGACCTCGAAGGTTGAGGGAGGGTTGCTTTACCTATGAGCGGCACATTTTGCACACAATGGGTTAAATGGCGAGGTCACGAGGACGTCGAAGGTTCAGAGAAGGTTGAGGGAGGTTTGTTTTACCTATGAGCGGCACTTTTTTGCACACAATGGGCTAAATGACCAGGTAACGAGGACCTCGAAGGTTCAGAGAATGTTGAGGAAAGGTTGTTTTACCTCTGAACGGCACTTTTTTTGCACACAATGGGTTAAATGGCGAGGTCACAAGGACCTCGAAGGTTCAGAGAAGGTTGAGGGAAGGTTGTTTTACCTCTGAACGGCACTTTTTTTGCACACAATGGGCTAAATAACCAGGTTGGGTTGGGTTGTTTTACCTCTGAGCGGCACTTTTTTGCACATCTTGGGCTAAATGGCCAGGTCACAAGGACCCCGAAGGCTCAAAGAAGGTTGGGCTCAGAGAAAGGCTCAGAGAAGGTGTTCCAGTGGAACGCTGTCTCCCAACAGCGTTCCACTGGAACAGCTGTTGGGAGACAGATGGTAACCTCCCGTCAAGGCCATCCAGCGTGTTCTTTAACGTGCACTGGGTATGGCTCTCCCGCACAAGGGGGCCACGGCTTAACGTCCCATCCAACGGACGGCGGCCTTTCCAAGCCCATCGGTGTCCCCTACTGACCGTGGGCAGGGCGGGGAATTTTGCGGAGATAAATCTCAACGCTGACCCAGCTGGGACTCGAACCCAAATGACCAGGTAACGAGGACCCCGAAGTTTAAGAGGTTGAGGATAACACACAATGGGCTAAATGACCAGGTAACGAGGTTGTTGGGTTGGGTTGTTTTACCTCTGAGCGGCACTTTTTTGCACACCATCAGGTAACGAAGACCTCGAAGGTTCAGAGAAGGTTGAGAGAGGGTTGTTTTACCTCTGAACGGCACTTTTTTGCACACAATGGGTTAAATGATCAGGTAACGAGGACCTCGAAGGTTCAGAGAATGTTGAGGAAGGGTTGTTTTACCTCTGAAAGACACTTTTTTAACACAATAGGTTAAATGGTGAGGTCACAAGGACCTCGAAGATTCAGAGAAGGTTGAGAGAGGGTTTTTTACCTCTGAACTGCACTTTTTTGTACACAATGGGTTAAATGGCGAGGTCACAAGGACCTCGAAGATTCAGAGAAGGTTGAGAGAGGGTTGTTTTACCTCTGAACGGCACTTTTTTTTAACACAATGGGTTAAATGGCGAGGTCACAAGGACCTCGAAGATTCAGAGAAGGTTGAGAGAGGGTTGTTTTACCTCTGAACGGCACTTTTTTGCACTCAATGGGTTAAATCACGAGGTAACAAGGACCTCGAATGTTCAGAGAAGGTTGAACAAACAATGGATGAAATCACAGCCAATTTTTTGAGCGAAACTTAGATAACAAGTTACTGTTATTAGGTTGACTCAAGTTCTCATTTTGCAAATAACTATATACATGGAGTTTACAGAAAACAAAAGCAAACTTTGCTTTTTAAATCTTTTCGAAAGATACCTGCAAGTTTCTTAAGACTCTACAAAAAAGTTCTCAGCCCTTGGCGAAACAACTTACACGAACTACACAGGTGATTCTTGTGTGCCCTACATTCGTTCAAACTGAGTTGCCATTTGGATGGCTCAAGCATCTTAGTTCATGGCCAGAGGTTGATCTCGTTGCCTGACCCCCCTCTGCGGAGTGGTCGGCTTTATGTAGGTCACTCAGGTCATCACTCCCGTGATGCAAGTAGAGAAAGTATCTGACCCCATTCCGTTCGTTCATTCATTACCTAATAGCTTACATAACTTCGTCAGCAAGATCAACCTCTCTCCCGCTGGGCATGGGGGATGTTCAAATGAGCCTGTCCACCTCGTCTGTCTCGCTCTCGTTCCTCTTAAAACTGCTGAGATCCATTTTTAGTCATTAGGAAGCGAGTTAACCGAGCAACTGACAGATCCGTACTCCCGTTTGCAAACGAGGAAGCAGAATTTATCAGGAACACGGACACTAAACTAAAATCAGGCATCAGTACTATAATCAGTTGACTAGTAATTGACATAACTGAAAATTTCGCTGTTTCATGTTAGTGTCACTGTGAGATCAATGGCGGAACTGTAACACCATAGACTGTGACCTGGGAGAGAGAAAGTTGGGTTGTTTTACCTCTGAGCGGCACTTTTTTGCACACCATGGGTTAAATGGCCAGGTCACAAGGACCTCGAAGGCTCAGAGAAGGTTGGGGGAGGGGACCCACTGGAACAGCTGTTGGGAGACAGATGGTAGTCTCCCGTCAAGGCCATCCAGCGTGTTCTTAACGTTGGGTTGTTTCACCTCTGAGCGGCACTTTTTTGCAAACCATGGGCTAAATGACCAGGTCACAAGGACCCCGAAGGCTCAGCGAAGGTTAGGGTGGGGACCCACTGGAACGGCTGTTGGGGGACAGATGGTAGACTCCCGTCAAAACTATACAGTGTGTTCTTTTACGTGCACAGGGTATGGCTCTCCCGTACACGGGGCTATGGCTTAAGGTTGGGTTGGGTTGTTTTAACTCTGAGTGGCACTTTTTTGTCCACCATGGGTTAAATGGCCAGGTCACAAGGACCCCGAAGGATCAGAGAAGGTTGGGGGAGGGGACCCACTGGAACAGCTGTTGGAAGACCGATTAAGGTGAGCTGTTCGCCAACCTTCTCTGAGCCTTCGGGGTCCATGTGACCTGGCCATTTAGCCCATGATGTGCAAAAAAGTGCCGCCCAGAGGTAAAACAACCCAACCCACAAAAATAAATTCTCTATTAATTTGTGTTCTAGGCTTTTCATCTTTTAGGGCAATCTTTTCCTTCATTAATCCGAATATCCCTCTACTAATTCCTTCGGATTAACGAGGGTTTACTCTTATTCGAAAAAATTTACTGGATTACCATGCGTTTAGTTACCGAAGGATATTTAAAATTTAGACAAAAATAGCTTCGTTCGAATATACTTCTGAACAAATTAATGTCGAATCTTCCATAGAAGCATTGCTTACCTTATAATTCTACTAATTAGATAAAAATGTTAAATGCATTTGTAGTTACATAAAATATTATTAATGTACAAGACTATTTATTTTCCATAACTTTTGTACGGTGGTATGAGGATATTTTGGCACATTTGACGAAGGATAAACAAAACCATTAAGAACCAGTTTGTCTACATAGTAAGAACACCAACATTATCGCCTATGTCATCAGACACGCACCTCAATTACATTTCGGTTTTTACCTAGATGAGAACGTATTGTTTGCAAAACATTTAACAATCGTTTCAAGTCTATAGCCGTCCCGTGGCCGAGTGGTTAGCGCGCTTGGCTACTGATCTACGGGACCTGGGTTCGAGCCCCGGGTAAGGCATGGATGTTCGTGTTGTTTTTCTGCTGAGGTCCTGCCATCCTTTCAGATCTTCTACTGTGGCATATAAACTGACAGGCTCCTGTCAGACCTCTGTGGCAAGCAGCTGCTTGAGGGGGTATTTATTTTTTTATTTTCAAGTCTATAGCCTCGCAAAAATAAAAGTGTAGAGATCAGTTGATTCATACTTTGTCCCACTTCGGTGTTCCCTGAAGGGAATCGGAAAGTTTAAGATTAAGTATGTTATCTAAGATCTTTGGAAAGTTTTGCTGTTCCGTAGTTTGCGTATCTACAAGAAGATGGACTACAGCAAAATGTTCAGTTTTAAAACGGTTAAAAAACAGAGCTATTCATTCCCACATGAATAGCAAAAAATATTAACAAGATACAGAATACTAACTTACATTCAGAAAGAATTATGGATTGGGTTGGGTTGTTTTACCTCCTAGCGGCACTTTTTTGCACACCATGTGCTAAATGGCCAGGTCACATGGACCCCGAAGGCTCAGAGAAGGTTGGGGGAGAGGACCCACTGGAACAGCTGTTGGGAGACAGATGGTAGCCTCCCGTCAAGGCCATCGGGTGTGTTCTTTAACGTGCACAGGGTATGTCTCTCCTGCACACGGGGCCAAGGTTTAACGTCCCATCCGACGGACGGCGGTCTTTCCAAGCCCATCGGTGTCCCCTACTGACTGTGGGCAGGGCGGGGGAATTTTGCGGAGATAAATCTTAACGCTGACCCAGCTGGGACTCGAACCTGGGAACTACAGATTACGAGCCTGGCGCGCAACCGACTGAGTCACCCCCCGCCTCTAAAAGAATTATGGAAAAACGAACAATTGCATTCGAAGCCTTCAGAATTCACAAAAGATACGCAACAATACACACAATCTCATTGGAAATCACTCTGCGCAGGTCTGGATGGAGAAAAAAATAAAGGCGGGAAACTGGATTTTCATTGCAGCATAACAAATTTTATCAATTTTTTAAAGAGATATTTTAAAAAATTTCTTGAAAAAAACAAATTTTAACATTTTTTTAAAGGTTGGGTTGTTTTACCTCTGAGCGGCACTTTTTTGCACACCATGGGCTAAATGGCCAGGTCACAAGGACCCCGAAGGCTCATCGAAGGTTGGGGGAGGGGACCCACTGGAACAAGTGTTGGGAGACAGATGGTAGCCTCCCGTCAAGGCCATCCAGCGTGTTCTTTAACGTGCACAGGGTATGGCTCTCCCGCACATGGGACCACGGCTTGAACGTCTCATCCGACGGACGGTGGCCTTTCCAAGCCCATCGGTGCCCCTTACTGACCGTGGGCAGGGCGGGGAATTTTGCGGAGATAAATCTCAACGCTGACCCAGCTGGGACTCGAACCTGAGAACTACAGATTACGAGCCTGGCGCGCTACCGACTGAGCCACCCCCGCCCCCCCCAAAAATTTTTTTAAAGAGATATTTTAAAAAATTTCTTGAAAAAAACGCGTGAAATACGCACTAGTGTAATAATGTTTTTTTTTTTGCATCTCTTAACCTCACGAGCATCCTCAAAAGGTGGAGGATTGCACACCCCTTTTACTTCCCCCCGGGCCTGCCTTGACACTTTTTTTGTTCCTACGTTTTCATATGCAGACACTCTAAATTTCTTCAGTCAGGTTCGACCGAATGTAGTGTGTTGTTTTCAGTTTATTTAAAACTTCAAATAACCAATAAACCTAATGCGTGATGAAATGATATTTCCTGGAGATAACATCAGCAATGCCTCCCCCCCCCCGAATTTTCCTAAAAGGTCCGCCCTAGTTGGCTTAGGTTGTTTTACTTCTGAGCGGCACTTTTTTGCACACCATGGGCTAAATGGCCAGGTCACATGGACCCCGAAGACTCAGAGAAGATTGGGTGGGGGAGGGGACCCACTGGAACAGCTGTTGGGAGACAGATGGTAGCCTCCCGTCAAGACCATCCAGCGTGTTCTTTAACGTGCACAGGGTATGGCTCTCCCGCACACGGGGCCACGGCTTAACGTTCCATCCGACGGACGGTGGCCTTTCCAAGCCCATCGGTGTCCCCTACTGACCGTGGGCAAGGCGGAGAATTTTGCGGAGATAAATCTCAACGCTGACCCAGCTGGGACTCGAACCTGGGAACTACAGATTCGAGCCTGGCGTGCTACCGACTGAGCCACCCCCGCCCCAGGTCCGCCCTAGTAGTTGAGTAGTTCAAATGAAGGTGACCTGGGGATCCACTTAGGTGAACAAATCAGCTAAAGAATGTACAAATAATCAGCTAAATGGCACAGTTACAAAGACCCCGAGGGCTTAGTTTGGGGGGAGAGACCCACTGAACGGTTGCTAGGAGACAGATAGAAACCTCATGTCAAGATCATCCAGCGTGTTCTTTAAAGTGCACAAGGTATGGCCTTCCTGAGCACAGAGTCACGGCTTTACGTCCCATCCGACGGACGACGGCGTTTCCGAGTCCAGCAGCGTCCCCTTTCTGACCGAGAGCTAACTCTCAACGCTGGGTGGGGCGGGGGTGGCTCAGTCGATAGCGCGCCAGGCTCGTAATCTGTAGTTCCCAGGTTCGAGTCCCACTGGGTCAGCGTTGAGATTTATCTCCGCAAAATTCCCCGCCCTGCCCATGGTCAGTAGGGGACACCGATGGGCTTGGAAAGGCAGCCGTCCGTCGGATGGGACGTTAAGCCGAGGCCCCGTGTGCGGGAGACCATACCCTGTGCACGTTAAAGAACACGCTAAATGGCCTTGACGGGAGGCTACCATCTGTCTCCCAACAGGTGTTCCAGTGGGTCCCCTCCCCCAACCTTCTCTGAGCCTTCGGGCTACTTGTGACCTGGCCATTTAGCCAATGGTGTATAAAAAAAGTACCGCTCAGAGGTAAAAAAAACCCAACGTTAAAGAACACGCTGGATGGCCTTGACGGGAGGCTACCATCTGTCTCCCAACAGCTGTTCCAGTGCGGTCCCCTCCCCCAACCTTCTCTGAGCCTTCGGGGTTCTTGTGACCTGGCCATTTAGCCAATGGTGCATAAAAAAAGTGCCGCTCAGAGGTAAAACAACCCAAACCCAACCCAAATAAATGACGAAATTAAAATAGTCGTGCTTTGGGTGATAACTATAATTTGCTTTTCTAACGTTGTGACGGAAGTCAAAAGATTCAGTTTATTTACAAAAAAATCTAGAATCTACACGAAAGAGAAAGATCGATTCCTTTCCTATTTTCGAATCCCGAAACGAGAAATCTATTAATAGTGGGATGACGCAATCGTGTCTTACGCTCATGTGCTCTCCGTCACGTGGTCTCGCCCTTGGCCTCCCAGTCGTCACGTAACACATGACCGAATAGCCCGGTTGACGACATCCGTTCGACTGTTGCCAACTCCCCTTTGATGTCCTTCCTAACGAAACAATTTACGTTCAATGACGCGTCCCTTAATTATTCCCCACAGAGAGAAAAAGTAAAGGGACTTACTGAAGGAGTGTTCACCTCTTTAAAAGTTTTTTGATCTCTAATATTTTTCTTTATATATTGTAATTTCTGTTTCGGTCAAGAAAGTCGCATAATTTTTACCTCTGAGCGGCACTTTTTTGTACACAACGGACTAAATGGCCAGGTCACAAGGACCACGAAGGCTCAGAGAAGGTTGGGGGAGGGGACTCACTGGAACAGTTGTTGGGAGACAGATGGGAGCCTCCCTTCAAGGCCATCCAGCGTGTTCTTTAACGTTGGGTTGTTTTACCTCTGAGCGGCACTTTTTTGTACACAATGGACTAAATGGCCAGGTCACAAGGACCCCGAAGGCTCAGAGAAGGTTGGGGGAGGGGAGCCACTGGAATAGCTGTTGGGAGACAGATGGTAGCCTCCCGTCAAGGCCATCCAGCGTGTTCTTTAACGTTGGGTTGTTTTACCTCTGAGCGGCACTTTTTTGTACACAATGGACTAAATGGCCAGGTCACAAGGACCACGAAGGCTCAGAGAAGGTTGGGGGAGGGGATCCACTGGAACAGCTGTTGGGTGACAGATGGTAGCCTCCCTTCAAGGCCATCCAGCGTGTTCTTTAACGTTGGGTTGTTTTACCTCTGAGCGGCACTTTTTGGTACACAATGGACTAAATGGCCAGGTCACAAGGACCCCGAAGGCTCAGAGAAGGTTGGAGAGGGGACCCACTGTAACAGCTGTTAGGAGACAGATGGTAACCTCCCGTCAAGACCATCCAGTGTGTTCTTTAACCTGCACAGGGACCAACGGCTTAACGTCCCATCAGACGGACGGCGGCCTATCCAAGCCCATCAGTGTCCCCTACTAACCGTGGGCAGGGCGGAGAGTTGTGCAGAGATAAATCTCAACGCTGACCCAGCTGGGACTCGAACCTGGAACTACAGATTACGAGGCCAATGGATCAAATTTAAGACGTCAGCTTAGGTAGTTTGGAATTGAAGTTATAACATGGCTTTTCTTTTTCTTAGATCAAAGCAAGACCTTGTCTGTGACAGGATCATATTCCAATTTAAGAATCATTCGAGTAAAGTGTGAAAATAATACATGTGGTCTTCTTACAGAGAGAGGTAGAATATTTGCCTCAGCATTAAGGGGGCGGGGGTGGCTCAGTCGGTAGCGCGCCAGGCTCGTAATCTGTAGTTCCCAGGTTCGAGTCCCAGCTGGGTCAGCGTTGAGATTCATCTCCGCAAAATTCCCCGCCCTGTCCACGGTCAGTAGGGGACACCAATGGGCTTGGAAAGCCGCCGTCCGTCGGATGGGACGTTAAGCCGTGGCCCCGTGTGCGGGAGAGCCATACCCTGTGCACGTTAAAGAACATGCTGGATGGCCTTGACGGGAGGCTACCATCTGTCTCCCAACAGCTGTTCCAGTGGGTCCCCTCCCCCAACCTTCTCTGAGCCTTCGGGGCCCATGTGACCTGGCCATTTAGCCCATGGTGTGCAAAAAAGTGCCGCTCAGAGGTAAAACAACCCAACGTTAAAGAACACGTTGGATGGCCTTGATAGGAGGCTACCATCTGTCTCCCAACAGCTGTTCCAGTGGGTCCCCTCCCCCAACCTTCTCTGAGCTTTTGGGGTCATTGTGATCTGGCCATTTAGCCCATGGTGTGCAAAAAAGTGCCGCTCAGAGGTAAAACAACCCAACGTTAAAGAACACGTTGGATGGCCTTGACGGGAGGCTACCATCTGTCTCCCAACAGCTGTTCCAGTGGGTCCCCTCCCCCAACCTTCTCTGAGCCTTCGGGGCCCATGTGACCTGGCCATTTAGCCCATGGTGTGCAAAAAAGTGCCGCTCATAGGTAAAACAACCCAACGTTAAAGAACACGCTTAATGGCCTTGACGGGAGGCTACCATCTGTCTCCCAACAGCTGATCCAGTGGGTCCCCTCCCCCAACCTTCTCTGAGCCTTCGGGGCCCATGTGACCTGGCCATTGAGTCCATGGTGTGCAAAAAAGTGCCGCTCAGAGGTAAAACAACCCAACCCAACCCTGGATTCTCTGAAGCTTTCTGATAAGGGCTGTACTTTCATTTTCCGATAAGGATCCATCGTATTCTAAACGGGATCTCAGGATAGTTTTAAACAGATGGAACATCTGATCTGGTGAGGCTCCTGTTTTACTTGAGCATATTGAGGAATGATTTAGAAGAAGAAACAAGTTTTTGAACGTAAGAGTTCCACCTCAATTCTGAATCTAGCAAGAGTCCCGGATAGCGATGTTGTTTTACGACTTGCAAAGGTCCGTTTTGAACGTATAATTTTATGTTTGGAAAATTTCTACTTTTGCAAAATGGCGAAATCTCCGTTTTATCTTTTTAGATGTCTAAACTCCATGACTTAAAATAATGTTCAACATCATCTAGTGACTTTTGCAGTACTGTATGTATTCTAGTTAAATTTCTTCCTGTTAACCAGATAACTGTAATAAAATAAGTAAAATAATAAATACCCCCTCAAGCAGCTGCTTGCCACATAGGTCTGACAGGAGCCTATCAGTTTATATGCCACAGTATGAGATCTGAGAGGATGGCAGGACCTCAGCAGAAAAAAAGACACACACACATCCATGCCTAATCCGGGGCTCGAACCCAGGTCCCTTAGATCAGTAACCAAGCGTGCTAACCAGTATCATTTTCATATTTCGAATATTTAATATTTCTGGGTAAAATCTCTGGGAGGTCATTTATATACAAGTTAAACAACATAGGGCTCAAAATATCCCCCTGTGGTAAACCTTTATCCAAAGGAAAAGGACCTGAAAGGGTGTCTTTAAGTTTTACTATTATCTTCCTGTCCTTTCGCCAGTTCTTAAAATAAGCAAACATGTTTCCAGCAATTCTAAGTTTCAGAAGTTTGTAAAGCATTCTGTTAATCCAAAGTCGTAAGCTTTTTGAAGATCTATGAAAATAGCAATCTTAAAATTCCTTCCTGTTTGAATATCTGTGACAAGGCCAATAATATATCCACTGAACTTCGACCAGTTCTGAATCCATTAATATTATAGTGAAGGAGATGGTTTGATTCTGTTATCCAATTTAGTCTTCTGTTCACCATACTTTCAAGGGGCGGGGGTGGCTCAGTCGGTAGCGCGCCAGGTTCGTAATCTGTAGTTCCCAGGTTCGAGTCCCAGCTGGGTCAGCGTTGAGATTTATCTCCGCAAAATTCCCCGCCTGCCCACGGTCATTAGGGGACACCGATGGGCTTGGAAAGGCCGCCGTCCGTCGGATGGGACGTTAAGCCGTGGCCCCGTGTGCGGGAGAGCCATACCCTGTGCACGTTAAAGAACACGCTGGATGGCCTTGACGGGAGGCTACCATCTGTCTCCCAACAGCTGTTTCAGTGGGTCCCCTCCCCCAACCTTCTCTGAGCCTTAGGGGTCCTTGTGACCTGGCCATTTAGCCCGTGCAAAAATGTGCCGCTCAGAGGTAAAACAACCCAACGTTAAAGAACACACTGGATGGCGTTGACGGGAGGTTACCATCTGTCTCCTAGCAGCTGTTTCAGTTAGTCCCTTCCCCTAACCTTCTCTGAGCCTTCGGGGTCTTTGGGACCTGGCCATTTAGCCCATGGTGTGCAAAAAAGCGCAGCTCAGAGGTCGAACAACAACAACCCAAAATGTTGAAAACGCTAAGCAGCTCAAATCGCTCTTCGTCTGGCGTATCCTAAAAAAAAAAGCGAAATCTGAAAAGTAAAACTTTTGCTGTTGCGGATCGGGAGTTTTGATTAGGGGAATTTATTCACCAGAAATACACCCAAAGCAGGAAGTAACGGACGTCACCCTGCAGGAGTCAGAACAACACCTTTAAGTGATTCCGAAATGGAAACTGGAAAACCCTCTCCACCCAGCTGTGTTTACAGCTTTGGCCCACTTGCACAAGCCTCGTTTCCTGGCATCCACACTTCAAAAAGAAACACCTGCTGCTCTGAAGAAACGTCGCCACAAAAATCTGGTTATTCATAGTCAGCAAATGTTATTGCACTTACATAATGAAATAAGGGTTGCTCATCGAAAAAGCAACAATTTATAATGAGACGCTTTCGTTATAAGGGAAAATCCGACTTTTTTTTTTTACAGAAGATTAATGTTAAAGATGTTGTTTTAAAAGAGCGAAATCAACGCGTTGAATTTCTAAGTAATTTACTCTTGTTTTCCAAACATATTTCTGATGTGATTTCGTTGTGAAATCGTTTATTGGAAAATGTTCAAAATGGTTTGCTTGTTGTTATGGCAATGGGAACTTTTGAGTGGTCGGAAAACTGTTGGTTGGCGTCGAATATTGAAAAGGAGAAAAATACGAAAATGATTTTAGAAAAACGTCTTTTTTTTTGTTGGTTTTACCTCTGAGCGGCACTTTTTTGCACACCATGGGTTAAATGGCCAGGTCACAAGGACCTCGAAGGCTCAGAGAAGGTTGGGGGGAAGGGGACCCACTGGAACAGTTGTTGGGAGACAGATGGTAGCCTCCCGTCAAGGCCATCCAGCGTGTTCTTTAACGTTGGGTTGTTTTACCTCTGAGCGGCACTTTTTTGCACACCATGGGCTAAATAGCCGGGTCACATGGATCCCGAAGGCTCAGAGAAGGTTGGGGGAGGCGACCCACTGGAATAGCTGTTGGGAGACAGATGGTAGCCTCCCGTCAAGCCATCCAGCGTGTTCTCGTCAAGCCATCCAGCGTGTTCTTTAACGTGCACAGGGTATGGCTCTCCCGCACACGGCTTAACGTCCCGTTAATAAACCGTCCGTCGGATAATTAACGACGTCCGTTAATTATCCGACGGACGGCGGCCTTTCCAAGCCCATCGGTGTCCCCTACTGACCGTGGGCAGGGCGGGGAATTTTGCGGAGATAAATCTCAACGCTGACCCAGCTGGGACTCGAACCTGGGAACTACAGATTACGAGCCTGGCGCGCTACCGACTGAGACACCCCCGCCCCACAATAGGAACCGGAAGACAGGCGTAAAAAGTGTTGAACACACACATATCACGCGCAGTATTAGAGTGTTATTAAAAGAACTAAAAGGGAGAGAAAATTTTTGTAGTGGAATGGCGATCCAATCCTTTTGTCTCCTTCCATCTTTTCTCCCAGTTTAATTAGCTAGCACAAACGACGGAGCATCACTGCATGTAGCGCCATCTATAGCAGGAGGCGTAATTTTAATTTTCCCGCCAACCTTCAAGTTGTGTGGAAGTCCAACCTGCCATGAAAGGTAATCGGGTTGGGTTGCTTTACCTCCGAGCCGCATTTTTTTGCACACCATGGGCTAAATAGCCGGGTCACAAGGACCCCGAAGGCTCAGAGAAGGTTTGGGGGAAGGGGACCCACTGGAACAGTTGGGAGACAGATGGTAGCCTCCCGTCAAGGCACTCCAGCGTGTTCTTTAACGTTGGGTTGTTTTACCTCTGAGCGGCACTTTTTTTGCACACCATGGGCTAAATAGCCAGGTCACAAGGACCCCAAAGGCTCAGAAAATGTTGGGGGAGGGGACCCAATGGAACAGTTGTTGGGAGACAGATGGTAGCCTCCCGTCAAGGCCATCCAGCGTGTTCTTTAACGTTGGGTTGTTTTACCTCTGAGCGGCACTTTTTTGCACACCATGGGCTAAATAGCCAGGTCACAAGGACCCCAAAGGCTCAGAAAATGTTGGGGGAGGGGATCCACTGGAACAGTTGTTGGGAGACAGATGGTAGCTTCCCGTCAAGGCCATCCAGAGTGTTCTTTAATGTTGGGTTGTTTTACCTCTGAGCGGCACTTTTTTGCACACTATGGGTTAAATAGCCAGGTCACAAGGACCCCGAAGGCTCAGAGAAGGTTTGGGGGAAGGGGACCCAATGGAACAGCTGTTGGGAGATAGATGGTAGCCTCCCGTCAAGGCCATCCAGCGTGTTATTTAACGTTGGGTTGTTTTACCTCTGAGCGGCACTTTTTGCACACAATGGGCTAAATGGCCAGGTCACAAGGGCCCCGAAGGCTCAGAGAAGGTTGGGGGAGGGGACCCACTGGAACAGTTGTTGGGAGACAGATGGTAGCTTCCCGTCAAGGCCATCCAGCGTGTTCTTTAATGTTGGGTTGTTTTACCACTGAGCGGCACTTTTTTGCACACCATGGGCTAAATAGCCAGGTCACAAGGACCCCGAAGGCTCAGAGAAGGTTTGGGGGAAGGGGACCCACTGGAACAGCTGTTGGGAGATAGATGGTAACCTCCCGTCAAGGTCATCCAGTGTGTTCTTTAACGTGCACAGGGTATGGCTCACACACAGGGGCCTACGGCTAAATATTCCATCCGACGGACGGCGGCCTTTCCGAATCCCATCGGTGTCCCCTACTCAACGCTGATCCAGCTGGGACTCGAACTTGGTAACTACAGATTACGAGCCTGGCGCGCTACTGACTGAGCCACCCCCTTCTGTATAAGGAATTTTTTTTCGGGGGGGGGGGGAGAAGTCTGAGAATAATAGAATCATATCTGAGTAGGTTTCCCAGTTCGTAAAACATTCCACCGAAAAGAAAAAGGTGAATAAGATTTCACATTTGTTTTTCGTTAATTACTTTTAGTGTCGGACTCAAGTAGACAGGTTTGAGATTTCGTATACAGGGTTCGATTCCCGGATTAGGCATGGATGTGTGTGTTGTTTTTCTGCTGAGGTCCTGCCATCCTCTCAGACCTTCTACTGTGCCATATAAACTGACAAGTTCCTGTCAGACCTCTGTGGCAAGCAGCTGCTTGAGGGGGTATTTATTTATTTTTTTTTTTATATACGACGACGGGCTTTCCGACAGGGGTGGTGGTGAAAATATTAAAAGAAAAAATGTTAAAAGTTCGGTATTTGGGCATCAAGTAAAGTTCGAACCCCCTCCTCCCCCGATTATGGACTGATTTTGGAGAGAAAATATTAAAAGTTCGGTATTTGGGCATCAAGTAAATTTCGAACCTCCCTCCCCCGATTATGGACTGATTTTGGAAAGAAAATATTAAAAGTTCGGTATTTGGGCATCAAGTAAAGTTCGAACCCCCTCCTCCCCCGATTATGGACTGATTTTGGAGAGAAAATATTAAAAGTTCGGTATTTGGGCATCAAGTAAAGTTCGAACCCCCTCCTCCCCCGATTATGGACTGATTTTGGAGAGAAAATATTAAAAGTTCGGTATTTGGGCATCAAGTAGAGTTCGAACCCCCTCCTCCCCCGATTATGGACTGATTTTGGAGAGAAAATATTAAAAGTTCGGTATTTGGGCATCAAGTAAAGTTCGATTAATCTCGTCAGCGGCGTACTGATAGAATGAAAGAAATAAGAAGGAATTTGGTTATAACATTTCAGTAACGGAAAGCAAATGAATTTTTTATTCGCTTCCGATGCATTTTTGTCGGGGGGAGGCGAAATTTTCCGGAACGCCACTTACCGTTATTGTGTTTGCAAACTAAAGTGGAGGACACAAACTGCGATTATAAAATATCCGATGTTCAATAACAACAAAACAAATCTTTTAAGAAAAATGTTTTTTTTTTCCCTATTCTTATTTTTTATTAGTAAAAATGTTCAGTGTTTGTAATTTATGTCGTTTTCCTTAATCCCAGGGAATTTCAGGAAGTCCAGAGATGACTGTAATTATCGATTGCCTTTCACTCTCTGAGATCTTGATAAACCAGAGGGCGCCACCTCTCAGTCCATTCTCCTTTCCAGTTCGCTTTCGCCGCCTAGCGGTTGAAGCTAAAACATTTGAATAGGTGAATTTTGGGTTGGGTTGTTTTACCTCTGAGCGGCACTTTTTTGCACACCATGGGCTAAATGGCCAGGTCACATGGACCCCGAAGGTTCAGAGAAGGTTGGGAGAGGGGACCCACTGGAACAGTTGTTGAGAGACAGATGGTAGCCTCCCGTCAAAGCCATCCAGCGTGTTCTTTAACGTTGGGTTGTTTTTCCTCTGAGCGGCACTTTTTTGCATACAATGGGCTAAATGGCCAGGTCACAAGGACCCCGAAGGCTCAGAGAAGGTTGGGGGAGGGGACCCACTGGAACAGCTGTTGGGAGACAGATGGTAGCCTCCCGTCAAGGCCATCCAGCGTGTTCTTTAACGTGCACAGGGTATGGCTCTCCCGCACACGGGGCCACGGCTTAACGTCCTATCCGACGGACGGCGGCCTTTCGAAGCCCATCGGTGTTCCCTACTGACCGTGGGCAGGGCGGGGAATTTTGCGGAGATAAATCTCAACGCTGACCCAGCTGGGACTCGAACTTGGAAACTACAGATTACGAGCCTGGTGCGCTACTGACTGAGCCACCCCCGCCCCATTGAATAGGTGAACATTTGAGCTCAATATCTTTCATCATATCCTGGACCATACATTCCATATTTTAAGGCGTTATTTTCTATATCTATAAAATAAATTCAGAAATGTGTTTTTTCGTACACTATTGATACAAAAAAAAATCGATTTATTCTGCCACTAATTTTGATAATTTTTTCTGAGTGTTGTTGACGTGGTTGAGGATTTAATAACACATAAATTTAATATTTATAGTTCGGAGTTATTTAATTAGGTTAAATAATTAAACAATATTTGCAATTGTGTGAACCTTAGGAAATTAAAAGTTATTTTATTGATATGTTGGGTTTTTTTTAAGTTTAAAAAAAAATTTAGTATGTTGTTTGTTTTTTTGAAATTTTTTTTTAAAAATTTGGGGTGGCTCAGTCGGTAGCGCGCCAGTTTCGTAATCTGCAGTTCCCAGGTTCGAGTCCAATCTAGGACAGCGTTGAGATTTATCTCAACAAAATAAATATAATAATTAATTGTAAAATAATAATTAATTGTAAATAAAAGAAATATTTTAAATACAATTAATTTTTACCTTTTTTTTGTGTTTTAGAACATTTTGGTATATTTACCAATTTTTAAGGATGACTTTGCTAGACGTAGCATAAAAATAAGAGTATCTGGCAAAAATTGACGAACAAGTGGTGTCAATGAAAAATTGCCAGAAAATAAATATTTTTCAACAGAGGTCCTATAATTTCTTAAAAACAAATGATCACTGTATTCGTAACTCATTTAAAAAAATGGGGTGGCTTAGTCGGTAGAGCGCAAGGCTTGAAATCTGCTAGTTCTCAGATTCGAATCCCAACTGGGTCAGCATTGACAATTATCTCCGCAAAACTCCCCGCCTGCCCACGATCAGTAGGGGACACATGGGCTTGGAAATGCCACCGTCCGTCGCATGAGATGTTAAGCCGTGGTTCCATGTGCTCGGGAGAGCTATACCCTATGCACGTTAAAGAACACGCTGGATGGCCTTGACAGGAGGCTACCACCTGTGTTCCAACAACTGTTCCAGGGTTTCCTTCCCCCAACCTTCTCTGAGCCTTCGGGGTCCTTGTGACCTGGCCATTTACCCCATGGTGTGCACATAAGTGCAGCTCAGAGGTAAAACAACCCAACGTTAAAGAACACGCTGAATGGCCTTAACGGGAGGCTACCATCTGTCTCCCATCAGCTGTTCCAGTGGGTCCTCTCCCCCAACCTTCTCTGAGCCTTCGGGGTCCTTGTGACCTGGCCATTTAGCCCATGGTGTGCAAAAAAGGACAGCTCAGAGGTAAAACAACCCAACGTTAAAGAACACACTGGATGGCCTTGACGGGAGGCTACCATCTGTCTCCCAACAGCTATTCCAGTGGGTCCTCTCCCCCAACCTTCTCTGAGCCTTCGGGGTTCTTGTGACCTGGCCATTTAGCACATGGTGTGCAAAAAAGGACAGCTCAGAGGTAAAACAACCCAACGTTAAAGAACACGCTGGATGGCCTTGACGGGAGGCTACCATCTGTCTCCCAACAGCTATTCCAGTGGGCCCCCTCCCCCAACCTTCTCTGAGCCTTCGGGGTTCTTGTGACCTGACCATTTAGCCCATGGTGTGCAAAAAAGTGCCGCTCAGAGGTAAAACAGGCGAAAACCAAAATCATGAACAAAGCCTTCTTCACCACCTCAGTCAATAATTATGGACAAATAGAAGTATTCAATAATACCTTTATTTACCAAAAAAACGTATCCAATAAGCATATAATATATGTAAGAGTAAAAAAAATAATAACATAAGAAAAAATCACAAACAATAATTATTAAATATGATTTTTTTTATACAGATTCTGAACATAACTGTTGAATAATAAATTCATAGACTTCTAACATATATCTTGGGCAGTTTAAAAGACACTGTTTTAAGAGATTAAACTTTTTATGAAAAAATCCCTTTGTTTTCTACGAACTTCGAGCAGGATGAGGAGTTCTGACGTCACTGAAGGATCTTTTCTGCAAGTCGTTTCTTTGGTCTCAGGTTTGGTCAGCTGATTCAACATCGTAAAGTCAGCTTCTTTCCACGCTGCTAGAAAAACATTGACATTGCACTTTCGTCTAAAGTAAACGTCACATCCGTTTCCTTTGACCTTCGTAAATACCGTCAAGTGCTTGTCTTCATTCTTTGCCATTTTTTGTAACGAATCTGTAAAAGATTTTAAGATTTGCAAAGCAAAGTTTCGGTTGATTTAACCCTCTCATCATCGAGAATCAATTTCCAAAGGCAGTTCGTCCGCATTAAGACGACCAGACGCCCAGATTTTAACGGATTTGGCGGGGGTGGCTCAGTCGGTAGCGCGCCAGTTTCGTAGTCTGCAGTTCCCAGGTTCGAGTCCAACCTAGGACAGCGTTGAGATTTATCTCCGCAAAATTCCCTGCCTCTCGGTCAGTGGGGTGCCGTTCCTCAAATAGAACATTAAGCCGTGACCCTATGTGCGGGAGAGCCAAGGCCGTGACAGCGATACTGTGACGTCACGGACGGAGGGGGAACAGGCGAATGAGGAATCTCCATTAAAGACAACGCTGCAAACAAGCTTTTATACAGCGCAGTTCATTCGCCTGTTCGCCCTAAGTCCGTGACGTCACAGTACCGCTGTCATGGCTCATTAAGTCTTACAAATTTATTATTCAACAGTTATATTCAGAATCTATATAAAAAAAATCATATTTAATAATTATTTGTGATTTTTTCTTATGTTATTATTTTTTTTTACTCTTGCATATATTATATGCTTGTTGGATACGTTTTTTCGTTGGGTTGTTTTACCTCTGAGTGGCACTTTTTTGCACACCATGGGCTAAATGGCCAGGTCACATGGACCCCGAAGGTTCAGAGAAGGCTGAGGGAGGGGACCCACTGGAACAACTGTTGGGAGACAGATGTTAGCCTCCCGTCAAGGCCATCCAGCGTGTTCTTTAACGTTGGATTGTTTTATCTCTGAGCGGCACTTTTTTGCACACCATGGGCTAAATGGCCTGGTCACATGGACCCTGAAGTCTCAGAGAAGGTTGGGGGAGGGGACCCACTGGAACAGCTGTTAGGAGACAGATGGTAGCCTCCCGTCAAGGCCATCCAGCATGTTCTTTAACGTGCACAGGGTATGGCTCTCCCACACACGGAGCCACGGCTTAACGTCCCATCCGACGGACGGTGGCCTTTCCAAGCCCATCGGTGTCCCCTACTGACCGTGGGCAGGGCAGGGAATTTTTGCGGAGATAAATCTCAACGCTGACCCAGCTGGGACTCGAACCTGGGAACTACAGATTACGAGCCTGGCGCGCTACCGACTGAGCCACCCCCGCCCCTACGTTTTTTGGTAAATAAAGGTATTATTGAATACTTCTATTTGTCCATAATTATTTGACTGAGGTGGGGAAGAAGGCTTTATTCATGATTTTGGTTTTCGCCTGTTTTACCTCTGAGCGGCACTTTTTTGCACACCATGGGGTAAATGGCCAGGTCACAAGGACCCCGAAGGATCAGAGAAGGTTGGGGGAAGGAAATCACTGGAAGTTGTTGGAACACAGATGGTAGCCTCCCGTCAAGGCCATTCAGCGTTTTAAAGTGAGGAAAGAAAATGCCCTGTTGAAGTGTTTGTAGACAAACTGTCTTTCTTACTTAAAGCCCACTTTTCTGCATTCCCATGATCGACTGGAAGGGCGAACGAATTGGATTTGGGTTGGGTTGTTTTACATCTGAGCGGCACTTTTTTGCACACCATGGGCTAAATGGCCAGGTCGCATGGGCCCCGAAGGCTCAGAGAAGGTTGGGGGAGGGGACCCACTGGAACAGCTGTTGGGAGACAGATGGTAGCCTCCCATCAAGGCCATCCAGCGTGTTCTTTAACGTGCACAGGGTATGGCTCTCCCGCACACGGGGCCACGGCTTAACGTCCCATCCGACGGACGGTGGCCTTATCCAAGCCCATCATTGTCCCCTACTGACCGTGAGCAGGGCGGAGATAAATCTCAATGCTGACTCAGTTGGGACACGAACCTGGGAACTACAGATTACGAGCCTGGCGCGCTACCGACTGAGCCACCCCCGCCCAACGAACGAATTGGAAGATCAATTCATGTTGGATTTCGGGTTCGAATCCTGCAACCTTCGGAGATAAAGGAGTGAAAATACTTTGACTGGTTAACTGATTTTATTTTTTCTCTCAATAGTGGGTTCTTGAAGAATTTGGGTGATCACTATCAACTGGCTTCCGCAGTAATTAATTTAATAAATAAATTTGACAATCAACATACTCTTAAAAACAAAAACGTTACTTTTTACAAAAGTGGCTCACACGGTGAGGTGACAGTATTTTCGTAGGTTAATTTTTTGTTTCTTTTTTAATACAGGGTGGGGCGCAGAAACTTCCCTTTCCTGATGGCACATTGTGAAGGGAGGTAAAGTCGTAGAAAAGTGGGGATACAATAGAAAGTAGCAGTCACGGTTGTCTAGTACCCTTCAATAGAAAACATGAGGTGGACGAAGGAGCAGCGTGCGTTTGCGGTCGAAGCCTATTTTTCGAACAACCGTTCCTATGTGGCGGTGCAGCATGCGTTCCGTACTCACTTCGTAATTCAGCCCAGAGGTCCGGTTCCTAACCGGAAATCGATTGTTTTGTGGGTAGAGCGCTTTAGGGCAACCGGGAGTGTGGTGAAAAAAAGCCGGGGACGACGACGGACTGTTACGACGCCAGAAAATGTGGAGGCAGTTCGACAGTCGATTTTGAGATTTCCGAGACGCTCCGCTCGCAAACATGCAGTCGCCCTAGGAATATCCAATCGATCAATGCGTCGAATTCTTCATGAACATCTTCATTTCCATCCCTACAAGATGTGTATTGCGCAAGAATTGTCACCACGTGATTTCCAGAACCGAATAACGGCGTGCGGAAACTATTGGAAACTGTTCCCCTTGAGGCAATTGTTTTCTTTAGTGATGAGGCACATTTTCACCTATCCGCATGTGTCAATAAACAGAATATGCGCTATTGGAGTGGTAACAACCCTAAAGAGCTCCACGAGAGGCCATTTCACAGTGATAAGGTGACAGTATGGTGTGCGTTGTCGAGAGTTGGAATTACTGGTCCTTATTTTTTTTGAGGACAATCTAGCAGTTATTGTCAATTCACAGCGGTATGTGGACATGATTCAAAACTTTTTCGAACCAGCTCTTGGAGAAATGAACCTAGGAAATGTCTGGTTCCAACAGGATGGTGCCACGGCCCACACAGCACGAGCTTCGACGACAGTTTTGAGGGGAGTGTTCCCCGGACGGCTCATCCCGATTCGAGGTCACATCCTGTGGGCGGCGCGCTCGCCCGATCTAACGCCCTGTGATTTTTTTTTATGGGGCAGAGATTTTTAAACATCGCCCCACAAACGTGCTTCAGCTGAAGAATGTTATTCGGCAGGAAATAGCCCGAATTCCGCTGGACATGTTGGAACGTGTAGAAGGAAACGTCAGAAATCGGTTGCATCAGTGCATAGGGAACGGTGGCCACCACCTTCAAGATATTTTGTTTAAAACAGTATGATTTGAAATTATGTTCTTTCATTATCAAAAAATAAATTTTCTTTATCAGCAACAATTTTTCTTTCATTCGCCTTCAAAAAAGGGAAGTTTTTGTGCCCCACCCTGTACTACCGTTAGTTTTATAAAAATCATTTATTCTATTAAAAACTAAAATCATATCCAACATAGAAGTCTTAATTTTTGATGAGGCAGGGGTGCTCAGTCGGTAGCTCGCCAGGCTCGTAATCTGCATTTCCCAGGTTAGAGTCCCAGCTGAGTCAGCGTTGAGATTTATCTCCGCAAAACTCTCTGCCCTGCCCACGGTCAGTAGGGGACACCGATGGGCTTAGAAAGGCCGCCGTCTGTCGGATGGGATGCTAAGCCGTGGCCCGTGTGCGGGAGAGCCATACCCTGTGCACATTAAAGAACACGCTGGATGGTCTTGACGGGAGGCTACCATTTGTCTCACAACATCTGTTCCAGTGGGTCTCATCCCCCAACCTTCTCTGAGCCTTCTGGGTCCTTGTGACCTGGCCAGTTAGCATATGGTGTGCAAAAAAATGTCGCTCAGAGATAAAACAACCCAACGTTAAAGAACACGCTGGATGGATTTGACGGGAGGCTAACATCTGTCTCCCAACAGCTGTTCCAGTGGGTCCCTCCCTCAGCCTTCTCTGAACCTTCGGGGTCCATGTGACCTGGCCATTTAGCCCATGGTGTGCAAAAAAGTGCCACTCAGAGGTAAAACAACCCAACGAAAAAACGTATCCAACAAGCATATAATATATGCAAGAGTAAAAAAAATAAGAAAAAATCACAAATAATAATTATTAAATATGATTTTTTTTATATAGATTCTGAATATAACTGTTGAATAATAAATTTGTAAGACTTAATGAGCCATGACAGCGGTACTGTGACGTCACGGACTTAGGGCGAATGAACTGCGCTGTATAAAAGCTTGTTTGTAGCGTTGTCTTTAATGGAGATTCCTCATTCGCCTGTTCCCCCTCCGTCCGTGACGTCACAGTATCGCTGTCACGGCCTTGGCTCTCCCGCACATAGGGTCACGGCTTAATGTTCTATTTGAGGAACGGCACCCCACTGACCGAGAGGCAGGGAATTTTGCCGAGATAGATCTCAACGCTGTCCTAGGTTGGACTCGAACCTGGGAACTGCAGATTACGAAACTGGCGCGCTACCGACTGAGCCACCCCCGCCAAATCCGTTAAAATCTGGGCGTCTGGTCGTCTTAATGCGGACGAACTGCCTTTGGAAATTGATTCTCGATGATGAGAGGGTTAAATCAACCGAAACTTTGCTTTGCAAATCTTAAAATCTTTTACAGATTCGTTACAAAAAATGGCAAAGAATGAAGACAAGCACTTGACGGTATTTACGAAGGTCAAAGGAAACGGATGTGACGTTTACTTTAGACGAAAGTGCAATGTCAATGTTTTTCTAGCAGCGTGGAAAGAAGCTGACTTTATGATGTTGAATCAGCTGACCAAACCTGAGACCAAAGAAACGACTTGCAGAAAAGATCCTTCAGTGACGTCAGAACTCCTCATCCTTGTTCGAAGTTCGTAGAAAACAAAGGGATTTTTTCATAAAAAGTTTAATTTCTTAAAACAGTGTCTTTTAAACTGCCAAAGATATATGTTAGAAGTCTTACAAATTTATTATTCAACAGTTATATATAAGGGGCGGGGGTGGCTCAGTCGGTAGCGCACCATGCTCGTAATCTGTAGTTCCCAGGTTCTAGTCCCAGCTGGGTCAGCGTTGAGATTTATCTCCGCAAAACTCCCCGCCCTGCCCACGGTCAGTAGGGGACACCGATGGGCTTGGAAAGGCCGCCGTCCTTCTGATGGGACGTTAAGCCGTGGTCCCGTGTGCTGGAGAGCCATACCCTGTGCACGTTAAAGAACACGCTGGATGGCCTTGACGGGAGGCTACCATCCGTCTCCGAACAGCTGTTCCAGTGTGTCCCCTCCCCCAACCTTCTCTGAGCCTTCGGGGTCCATGTGACCTGGCCATTTAGCCCATGGTGTGCAAAAAACTGCCGCTCAGAGGTAAAACAACCCAACTCACATTCTGTATAAAGAAAATAAAAAGCAATAAAGTGATTTAAACAGCACATTTATATTTGGTTTTATTACAAATATAACAAGCATCACATATTAAAAATACACGTTGTCTCCTCTACTACCTATCTGTACATATGAGTTATTAACAAAGGATTCATAGAAGGCAAAAATCGTCAGTGATTATTTCTTGTCTGTCTGCTTTTATACTTGATAAACCTTATCAAATTTGTTTTTGCTATCATGATAACAGGGAAATGCTGACCTAGAGATTTCTTCTGCTGCTTAATCTAAAAAAGAAATGATTGTTAGTTTCATTGCAACATTGTTCTGTACGTAAATAATGTTCAACACAGTGGCATAGAAAAGATTAAAGTTTTTGGAACGGTAGGTTTTTGAAAAATTATGATTCTGTCCATATACATTAACATTAATGATTTCTTAAATATTAACTCAAAGGGATGTGTGTGTTTGGGGGGGGGGGGGAGTTGAACCCATTGTCTCCCCAATATCTAGTCATATTACTGGTTGAACACAAAAAAATTCATTTCACATTTATAATATTATGATTACCATTATTATACGACAACGTCCCCCCCTAAAAAAAATCTGATCGTCTTATACAAAAGATCAAATCTTCTACCTGCTTTGATCCAAACAGTTGTCTTCGTACAACTTTATTTTAGCCCCATATTTTATGTCCTGTCCAACACTAAATATAGATTTAAAAAAAAAACAGCTAATAGAGTTTTATGTTGAATATCATTCTAACCTTTGCTTAAGTGGAATATTTTAGTAATTGAGAAACTCTACTCGAGTTTTATTCCTAGACCTCAGCCCCCCCCCCCCCCCCCCCCCCCCAAAAAAAAAAAAAAACAACTAAATTCTCAAACCCTCCCCAAAACTAAATCCTGGGTGGTATGTCCCTGCTACAGGATGACATTAAACTTAGAAATAATATGGGTTAATAAACATGACTTACATAACTGTTGATACTTTTAACATTTTGATCAAAGACAAATTTAAATGCTTAAATATTGTTTAAACTCTGAATTAGCACATGTATTACCTTTGGCGAGGAGACTGAGATAATACATGCAGTACTGCTGGATGCAAAGTATTAATATATTATGTCTAGAAAGTTATTTCCTTTACTTGAAGATTTGTATGTAAAGCAAACCATATTACTAAATAAACATTCAACATTTTATGCACTTCCAAATTTTTCCATGCTGAGATTTTGCAAAAAATAAAGAAAAACATGTAAGAAACTATTGCTATGTTTCTTTTATTCATGAGTTTGCAAAACAATATTTTGAAACATATATATACACTATATTGCAAAAGTGTCAGGACACTTTCATGTTAAGTGAATGAATAACCACTTCAAATCTACCTAACTTTGAAAATACGCTTTTTATGGAAAAAAGCACACGACATAAATTGAAGATCTCGGTCAGAGCTCTCTAAATCTCTATTTTCTATAATATTAATCTAATATTTAAAGAGTTATGGAAGCTATAACATCTAACAACAGATGTTATCACACAACACATTTTCAAAACATCCCACCCCCCCAATTGATGAAAACTTCAAAAATCCTAAAACAAAATTCAAATATCGTATTTATATTGCAAACAACTTGTTATAGCAGTTGTGATTAAACTTTTTGAAGTAAAATTTTAAAACTCGCAAAAGTTTCACTTAAATATCTCAGCTTCCATAACTCTTTAAATATTAGATTAATATAGGGAAAATCTTCCGCTGTGTTTTCTTTTTGTTTGTGGGTTGACAGCCCCAAGTGAATAGATTCACAGGATATGTTTATCAGCTGGTGGATAATCCTGAGCAGAGGTCATCGCAGGCACCTGAACTCTTTGCTTCTATTGGCATCGTCAAATTCTACATTGGAGGAAGTCTTCCAGTGTAGATGGCTTCAGCCTTTAGTAGTGGGGGAACGGGTCTTTGCCCCATGTCTGCGATTAGGGGGCTGTTTGATATTGTCGGCATTCCCTCTCTCAATAAACATAGTTTCTTTAAACATCCCACTAACCATTTTCTCTCCATAGGTAGTTGGAATGTGAGGACTCTGCACAGAGCTTTTTCTCTTGATGTCCTCACACGAGAATTCCACCGTTATAATTTAGATATTCTCGGCTTGCAAGAGACCAGATGGACAGATAAAGGTCAGATTCTTAAAAATAATCTTAAATTTCTCTTTTCAGGGAGGGACGACAATAAGCATCACCAAGGCGTGGGTCTGCTTCTCAGCAGACACGCTAGCGATGCTCTTCTAGGATATGAGTGCATTAATGCAAGGTTTCTTACAGCAAAATTTCAGACAAGCGTTAAAGACCTGAATGTTATCTGCTGTTATGCCCCCACTGAGGATGCCGATGAGGATGAGAAGGATAGGTTTTATGAACAACTTCAGGATATTTTGAATTCTGTCAAGAAAGGAGATATTACCCTTGTTCTAGGTGACTTCAAAGCCAAAGTTGGTACTGACACTGATCTTTGGGGAGGAGTAATAGGCCCTTTTGGTATTGGTAGCTGCAATGGCAATGGGCAACGTCTCCTACAGGTAAGTAAACTCAATGGATTCAGAATAACTAACACTTATTACAAACACCGCGACATACATAAGTACACATGGGTTTCACCTGATGGGCTGCATAAGAATATGATTGATTACATATTAATTAACAGCAAATGGGCTAGTTCTGTTAGGAATACCAGGGCATATAGGGGAGCTGAAATTGGATCTGACCATTACCTTGTTAAAAGTGTGTTGCAACTTAAACTTAAAAAGTGTTGTGCTAGGGTTAAAAAATTTACTTTTAATACTGAAGCTCTGAAAGATCCAGTTATAGCCAAAGCTTACCATGATAGGTTACTTAGTCATTATGACAGTCATGGTTTGCTTACTACTGAAGTTGAGGAAGAATGGGATCATTTTAAACAGGCTTTTTTGGACACTAACAGTGCTCTTTTAGGAAAAAAGGAGCAGAAGAGGCAAAATTATCTGAGTGATAAGGCACTTAAGCTTATTTCAGAAAGAAAGAACTGCAAGAATGCCCTTAATCAATACCCTACTAGTCCTAATAGAAAGCATTACAGAGACCTTAATAAACTTGTAAAGGATCAGTTAGCTGCTGCTAAGAATCTTTGGCTTGATGGTTTGGCTGACAAAGCCGAGGAAGCAGTTAGACAGCACAACAGCAGAGAGCTGTACCAGATAGTTAATGTTTTGTGTGGTAGAAAACGGACAGGCATACAAGGATTGAAGGATAAACAAGGTAAGGTTATAGAAGGGGAGGATTCTGTCATGGCTAGGTGGGCTGAGCATTTCAGTGATGTTCTAAACAATGTAGTTAGTTCTACTTCCATTGTTTGCAATGATGATAGATGCATTGGTGGCTTTAATGTTGGCCATATAACACAATCTGAAGTTATTTTGGCTGTTTCTAAACTTAAACTTCATAAATCCCCAGGGGTAGATGAAATTAGTACGGAAATGCTTCGAGCTGGGAATGTTTCGGTTACCACTTGGATGACTGAAATTCTGAATATCTTTTATGATAAAGGCATGGTTCCTAAGGATTTTACCAGAGCTATTGTTATCCCTATTTTCAAAAAAGGTGATCGCAGTTCTTGTGATAACTATAGGGGTATCAGCCTACTCTCTGTTCCAGGTAAAGTTCTTTCCATGATTGTGCTTAATAGAATTAAGAATCTGGTTGACAGTCAATTGCGTGATGAGCAATGTGGATTCAGAAGTGGTAGGGGATGTGTGGATCAGATATTTTCACTTAGGCAGATTCTTGAGAAATGTTTAGAGTTTCAGAAACCTTTGGTTGCTAGCTTTGTTGATTTCAAAAAGGCTTTCGACTCTGTTGATCGTCATAATTTGTGGTTGATTGTGAGATCATATGGTGTACCAGACAAGTTAGTTAACATTATGAAAGCTCTCTATAATAACACTGAGTCGTGTGTGAGAGTTGGTAAGGCTTGTAGCAATTGGTTTAGCATTACTTCTGGTGTTCGACAAGGGTGCATTTTGTCACCTTTTCTCTTTAGCTTGGTTATTGATTATGTTATGCGAAATTCACTTCAAGGGAAAGATTTTGGCCTTAAATGGGCTGGAGATACGAAAATTTCTGATTTAGATTATGCTGATGATTTAGCCCTTTTGGCAAATGATGTTGATGAGATGAACTCTTTCATTCGAGCTGTTGATGAGACTGGTAGTAGAGTAGGTTTGGTTATAAACAGAGAGAAAACTAAAGTGATGAAAATTGGTCAGGCAGGCTGTGATTCAGTTAATCTGAATGGTTGCAGTCTTGAGCAGGTGTCACAGTTTAATTATCTTGGGAGCTATGTAACAGATAATGGTGATGTGCGGCATGAGATTAACAGGCGAATAGGGATTGCTGCCGGGACTTTTAAGAATATATGGAGAGTGTGGAGAAATAGGCGTATACACCTAAAGACTAAAATTAGGTTGTATAATAGTTTGGTTCTTTCTAGGGTTAGTTATGGTAGTGAAACTTGGACACTTTGTAAACAAAATAACAGGAAACTCGATGCTTGTGATTCCAGATGCTTACGCAGTATCTTGGGCATTAGGTGGTTCAACTTTGTAAATAATGATGAGGTTAGGCAAAGGAGTTTGCAACCTCTTTTAAAGCAGCATATTGTGCAGAGAGAGACTCCGTTGGTTTGGCCATGTTGCCCGTATGAATAATTATAGATTGGCGAATAGGGTTATGAACTGTGTGCCTAAAGGCCTCAGAAAGAAGGGGAGACCTAGGATGCGGTGGGCAGACAATGTCAAACAGGACCTTGTTAGAATTGGTGTGCAGTGGCCAGATGCAGTAGATGTAGCTCAGGATAGACTTGCTTGGAGAACTAAATTGCACGGTCTGGTTGGACCTCCGTAGCCCATGGCTGCTTGAGGATGATGATGATGATGATTATTGAAAATAGAGATTTAGAGAGCTGTGACCTTGACACTGGATGGCCTTGATGGGAGGCTACCATCTGTCCCCTAACAGCTGTTCCAGTGAATCCCCAACTATCTCTGAGCCTTTGTGGTTCTTGTGACCTGGCCATTTAGCCCATTGTGTGCACAAAAGCGCAGGTCAGAGGTAAAACAACCAATCCCTTTATGAAGAAGAGCTATACTTTGTGCACCTTAAAGAACACACTGCCAGAAGGCTTCCATCTGTCCAGTAGGTCCTCTTCTCCCAACCTTCGTCGAGCCCTTGGGATCCTTCTGACCTGCCATTTGTACCTCTTGTTATAACCTGGTGACATGTTGTCACGGTAGCACAGAAGTTAGTAGAGTAGAGAGAGTAGTAGAGCACAGAACAGTTTAGAGATCAGTTTTAGTTTGGAGTTTGTTGAAGATGTTTGTAGTAAAAAATGATGTAGTATCTTCTTTATTGAAGTTTTGGTGAGTGCTTTTTGGAAATAAATTGTTTGTTATTTAAACCTTTTGAATCTTTACTAATTTTTTTCTCTTGAGCAACGTTAGTTTGTTTTGATTAGCATTAACATAAAATTTTGACAATCATTTAATATTTTTGAATTCTTATTCATTAATGCTCGCTAGTATTTCGAACCCTAATTAAACTTTATTTTTGGCAATTTGTCAATTATTGCCTGGTGCCCAACTCAGCTATCCGGAGCATGAAAATAATTGGATCAGACAAAGGGTCCAAACTTTAAAAGTATTTCATTTCTTTGGAGTGTTACACCATTTATCCCACTGTGTGTGAAAAAGTGCTATCTAGAGGTGAAACAACCAAACACATCCAGTGAATGGGGCCTTTGTGATTACATTTTTATCATTCTCATCTATCAAAGGGAGATAATACTGTGTAGCACATATATTAAGAAAAAAAAAATCTAGACAAAATTGTCCTTTTTAATATTTTAGAAAATTGAACCTGAAAGCTAACAAATCAAATTTAAAAATAAAATACTAACTTAGTAAATTAATGACCTCACAATGAATTTGGGGTGTTTGTTTCTATTGGGTTAAGTTGTTTTAACTCAGAGCAGCACATTTTGCTACACGCAATAGACTAAATGGCCAGATTGCCCAGACCACAAGGGCTCAGAGGAGGTTGGGGGAAAGGAACAGTTGTTAAAAGGCAGATGGTAGCTTGCTATCAAGCCATCCAGTGCACAGGGTATGGCCCCTCTTGCACACAGTGCTATGGTTTAATATCCATTTTGATGGATAGTAGCCTTTTCGAGACTGTCAGTGTCATCTTCGTCACCAAAAGTGGTGTAAGGGTTAGCAGAGATAAATCTCAATGCTAATACAGTTAGGACTTGAACCCAGGAACAGATTAAGCCTAGTATGCTACCTACCTCGAATATGGTAAGAAAAGGGAATCACTGAACTTGGAAATGGTATCATGCTAAAATGCTTCCAGAAAAACTGTAACAAATAAATGGCAATGGAAAAATGTCACTCACAAACTCACATTTTTGTGATAAAAACAATTTTATCACAAAAATTATGTGTACAATTTGCCGACAGCAAAAACAGGACAAAATGCTAACAGGTGAAATGCCATCATGACATAACACTGTAAACAAAAATGGCAAGAATAAAACTGTCGATACTAAATAAATGTCAGCAGTAGGGCCTTTCAGAGGTGGGGTCATGAGCACCATTGGTTCACGCATTAAAGAGGCCTCAAATTTAAACCCTTGTTAATTTTTATATCAGATACAACAGTAAAAGATATGATTTTTTTAACTTACGAAACTTGGATGTTTCTTTTCTGGTTGGTGTCTTTCTGCTGAAATCCCACCTTACAGACATTCTCTATAAGTTATTATACAATCTTTTGTTGGACCTCTGTGGCAAGTAGCTGCTTGAGGGATATTTTTTTGTGTAGATTATGTTAAATTTCAATAAAAAAGTTCATAAATAAAAATGGTAATTTTAATTTTGGCTAGGGGTCTCAAAAACGTTGGAAGTGGACAAAGGGAAATAATACTGTAGCACATATATTAAATCAAACATATATAATCACCAGATTCTCCAGATCTGTGCGAGGATCTGGGTTGGGTTGTTTTACCTCTGAGTGGCACTTTTTTGCACACAATGGGCTAAACAGCCAGGCCTCAAGGACCCCGAAGGCTCAGAGAAGGTTGGGGGAGGGAACCCACTGGAACAGCTGTTGGTAGACATCAAGGCCACCCAGCGTGTTTTTTAACATGCGCAGGGTATGGCTCTCCCACACATGGGGCACTGCTTAACGTCCCATTCGGCGGACGGCTGCCTTTCCAAGCCCATCAGTGTCCCTTACTGACCGTGGGCAGGGCAGGGAGATTTGCGGAGATAAATCTCAATGCTCAACCAGCTGGGACTCGAACCTGGGAACTGTAGATTACGAGCCTGGCTTGGTACTGACTGAGCCACCCCTGCCAAGAGAGGATCTGGTTATCAGCATAATCATCCATACCAGGAAAACTTTGACATTGAATATATATATATATTGATAAAAACTATTATTATTAAAATTTAAATATTTAAAAAATATATAGTTTGTGGGGTTTGTCAAGTTCACTACAATGCTGTAAGTAAAAGTACGCAAATATGGCAGCCATTGGTGTCATATATACGTACTTTTACCTATGGCATTATAAAACTTCACAAACTTTTGAACCTCCATGATGTGTTGCTAACTTTATTTTGTGTTCAGTTTATGGGTTTCTCAAAACAATGGTACCACAATGAGCTACACCAAATAAAAGCTTATTAGATTATTCAATGAGAGATATCATATGCAATCACAAGTTATGGCTTTACTACTCCCCCCTAAATGAGAGATATCATATGCAATCACAAGTTATGGCTTTACTACTCCCTGATAAAATATAACATTTTTTTTTCTCTGTCTGATGTTCAAGAGTGTTTTGATCAAATTTCCACTGAATCAACATCTAGATCTTTACTTATAATCATACCTTTCCTTTTAGAAGCGGTAGCAAATTATTAAGCTTCTCTATCAAACAAATTTCCTGGACAACAGGGTCAAGGTGATCCTCAGCAAACACATCAAAAATAGCATCGAGGGACTCGGCTATTACCCACAGTTCACAATTCTTTACACAGACATCAATAAAGAATGTTCCAATATTCTGAAAAGAAATAAATAAGATACTAATTAGTGATAGATAACTTTTGAATTATCTGCAGTAGGGTAATTTTTTATGATAGTTATATTAACATAAAAAATTAATAATTTCCCCCTCTATAGCTGCTTGCCATATCTGACAGGAGCCTATCAGTATAATATGCCAGACAAAATATCTGTGAGGAAAGCAAAACTTCAATGGAAAACAAACCAGGAAAAGAACTATCCATTTGAACCCAGATCACTTTGATCAGTAACCAAGTTGTAAAAATACCTTACATAAATTTATTGACTTGTGTCAATAATAGTGGATTTTAATTGCAATGAAGTTTTATGATTGGCTCAATGTAAAATATTTACCATACACAGATACAAAATCATGCTTTATATCTGTTGTTTCTTCAGTGATAAATGTATTAATAGTTATTTTTGATGAATTTGTTTTACAATCACACATTCTCTATAGCAGTGGTTCTCAACCTTTTATGCTTCACATACCCCCTGGAAATGTGTATGTAACTGGCATACTGCTTGTATAGATAGATAAAACTATAGTTATAGTATAACAATGGGAATAAAATAAAACATATAGATCAGTTGTTCTCAACCTTTTATGCTTCACGAACCCCCTGGAAATGTGTATGTAACTGGCGTACCCCTTGTATAGATAGATAAAACTATAGTTATAGTATAACAATGGAAATGAAATAAAACATATATATCAATGGTTCTCAAACTTTTATGCTTCACGTACCCCCTGGAAATGTGTATGTAACTGGCGTACCCCTTGTATAGATAGATAAAACTATAGTTATAGTACAACAATGGGAATAAAATAAAACATATATATCAGTGGTTCTCAACCTTTTATGCTTCACGTACCCCCTGGAAATGTGTATGCAACTGGTGTACTGCTTGTATAGATAGATACAACTATATTTATAGTATAACAATGGGAATGAAATAAAACATATATATCGGTGGTTCTCAACCTTTTATGCTTCACATACCCCCTGGAAATGTGTATGTAACTGGCGTACCCCATGTAAAGATAGATAAAACTATAGTTATAGTATAACAATGGGAATAAAATAATATATATATACACACATTAAATTTTGTACTAATAAATTACACATATCAATAAACACAAAAAATGACATTTTTGCATAGCAGTGTTGCCAACTTAGCAACTTTTGAGCTCTCGTGTTGTACCCAAAAATATTTTACCGTGTACCCCACATTGAGAACCCCTGCTCTATAGCACATTAGAGCCATTGCCATATGCAACTGCTGTAGCTCAATTTTCAAAAACAACATTATGCATCATGGTAAATCATTGCAATAAAATGGTATATCAGTGTGTAGTGTCCAATTGCATACTGAACAAGTTTTCCCTTTTACACAAACCAGTTTCAGCCTCATAAAAAATAACACACACAATAATTTTAAAATTGTGCTTATCTTGGTTTCTCTACAACATACAAACACATACACAGGGACATGTTCAATGGTTTAGTAGTCGTGCATGCTAAACACTAGATTAGTTTATGGGCTAGTGGTTAACATATCTGACTACACTATGATGAAACCCTTTTCCAATAGCCATGCATTTTATGCACTATTAATTAAAAACTGCAAGCTTGGTTTATCTTAATAACTACACAGTGTATTCTATAACTAGGATTTTCCCTGGATATCACTACACTGAAAACCATCTACTTTCTTAAAAACTGCACAATTCACTAGTAATATTTCAATAATATTTTACGTGTAAAATACGAAAAAGTTTTCAATTGCTTTACCAATTACTGAAGAACTTTGCTTTATCTTTTGCATTCGATATATATTTTAATTTCTTGTTTCCAATTAAAATAATAATTGAGTTATAATCATTCATATACAATACATATACCGGGACCCTCCAGAAAGTATCTGGATACTTCAATGTTATTTGAATGAAGAGCTACATTCAAAGCTTCCTAACTTTGAAAACAAGCTTTTTATGGAAAAGCACATTATGATTATTGCAACTGATGTAGCTCATTTTACAAAAACTATAATATGCATCATGGTAAATCATTGCTATAAAATGGTGCATCAGTGTATAGTGTCTAGTTGCATACTGAAATGAAGATCTCACTCAAATCTCTTGAAATATCTATTTTCCTAAAATATTTGTTAATATTTAAAGAATTATGGAAGCTGAGACATTTAACTGTAACTTTTCTTTTACTTGTGAAAATTTACTTCAGAAGATATCACACAATTGTTATAAGAAATCCTTCACTAACATAAATGTATATTTGAAGTTTGTGTAGCAATTTATTCAGTGTCTGCTGTTATATGTTCCAGCTTCAGTAACTTTAAATATTAAGTGAATATTGTGAGAAAAAAAAAAGATTTACAGAGATTCAAGTGAGATCTTCATTTTATCTCTAATGACATTTTTCCATGAAAAGCTTATTTTTGATGTTAGGGAGCAATGAAGTTGGCTTCAATTTACATAATGTGAACATGCCCAGATACTTTTTGGATTGTTGGATTGTTTTATCTCTGAGCGGCACTTTTTTGCACACCATGGGCTAAATGGCCAGGCCACAAAGACCCTGAAGGCTCAGAGAAGGTTGGGGGAGGGGCCCCACTGGAACAGCTGTTGGGAGACAGATGGTAGCCTCCCGTCAAGGCCATCCAGCGTGTTCTTTAACGTGCACAGGGTATGGCTCTCCCGCACACGGGGCCATGGCTTAACGTCCCATCCGACGGACGGCGATAAATTTTGGATAAATGTTTTATAGTCTGTTAAATGTTGCAGTGTATTCATCTCTTTGAATACTTAACAAATATATTTATTAGCAACATTCAAAACCACTTACACTGATAAGTTTTAATGCATTTGGACTCCCAACATTTCCAAGAAGACATCCAAGTGTAGCAATGGCACGTATGATATTCACTTTGACACTTCCATCTTGGCACTGCTGACAGATGTCTGTCAACATATTAAGATCGGACTCGGTCATATGCTGGAAGTGAGAAGAACAATTCTCTTCTGCCATTTTCTGCAGAACAGCACGCAAAGAACTGGTGGCAGCTTCAAGCTGTTCCGTGTCTTGTGAATCTGTAACATTAAAATTTCAAAATAAATTTCATTATGTTCATTATGAAAACATTAATTATTCATTTAAATATTATGTACAAGTTAAAACTAACACACCTGAAATTTTAAAACTGTAGGTTGTTTTACCTCTGAGTAGTACTTTTTTTGCACACAATGGGTAAAATGGCAGGCCACAAGGACCCTGAGCGCTCAGGAGAGGTTTGGGGGGGGGGGGGGACCCACTAGACAGCTGTTAGTAGATAGATTAGTGTGTTCTTTAAAATGCACAGAGTATAACTCTCCTGCACACAAGCCACAGCTTTTATGTCCCATCTGATGGATGGCAGCCCATCGGTGTTCCCTATTGACCGAGGGCATGGTGGGGGATTTTGCAGAGATAAATCTCAACACTGACCCAGGTGGGATTCGAACCTGGGACACTACCAATTGAGCAACTCCATGGTTTTAAAAAGCTGTATAAAGAAATACCACCTCTTGCCTCTATATTACGGGGCAGAGGATGGTATCATGCTGCTAGGAGAGGCAAGAGGTGGTATCATGCTGCTATAGACTTCTAATCTGATGTTTCCATATCTGAGTACTCACTGTGCCTGCAGAAATTTTCTCCACTAACCCCTACTCTATCCTCAGTGATAAAAAGGGATAGTGATGGACTTTGGCCACCATCTGTTGGATAAGATGTTAAGCAGTGCACACTGTATAAGAGAATCATGCCTCAAGCAGATTAAGGAACAGAAGGATGGCCTTGATGAGAGCCTTCCATCTACTAACAGCTCTCCGGGGGTCTCTTTTCCTTACCTAACTCTGTGGTTCTTGTAACCTGGCCATTTAGCTGATTGTATGCACAAAAACACTGTTCAGTGATAACACAGCCCAATGCATCATGGACTATGTAGTATTGGAGTAAGGAACACTAAGATAATCATAGGTGGAGAAACTAGGCAATTTAAGAGTAAAAAGTTTTTGTTTACTCCTAAAAAGTATTTAAAAAAATACAGTTAAAATATTTTAGCGAATATAGAATTATTGTAATTTATCTTATATTTATTCAGTACAGGATTACAATTTTCATTTGGTAAAGAATGCTAAAAATATAGGTTAAAAAATAATCTCATATAACCCACCGAGAATTTTTTTCTTAAGGAAGCAGATTTCATCAATGTGAATATTGCAAGTGGGGACTAATTTTTTCCCAACTATTACTTATAAAATAAATTCCTTAATATTTAAAGGAATTGGCTTTCCAGCAGGAAGAAGTGCCTTCCTGATATTTAAAAACACATTGTTTTAAACACATTTGGGTGACACTTTTTAGGATCAATCTCCAAGTAATGTCTGTCAAAATAGTCCAAGTAATGTCTGCAATTGCTTAAATAAGCCTTTTGCGAAAAATATGACTTTAGTTCAAAATCAAATCTATCTAAATCTGATTTTTAAAATATTTATTTAGCATGAAAGAGTTGTGGAAGCTGTAATATTTAACAGCAGCAATGTGGTTAATTGATCTGAAAAGAATGAAACATTTAAAATGAAAGGAATAACCATTAAACTTTACTAAAATGTATGTGTGTATTTTCAAGTTTGTATAATGACTACTTAAAATTTTGATAATTTCAAATGTTTTAGAATGAGCTTAAATTGTTAATGCTTCAGTTCTGTAACTCTTTAAAACTGAATGAATATTAATGAGATTGAGGTTTTCAACCACATTTAAAATGATAAAAGGAGATGTGTGTGTGTGTGTCTGTGGCAGCAATAAATCATTGGAAAATCAAGGTAGATGCTTCAAATTTTCAGGATGTTCCTAGCTTTGGCCTGGATTGCAGTGCCAAATTTCAAGTCAAAATTCGAAAAGGGTGTTTGCTAGAAGCAAAAATGTTTACTGTGTTATTCCTATGGGAAACTGTAATTGCTACCAAATGTACTGTTGCCATTTACAGCTCCCTAAATGTGAACGTAAGAGTCATAATAACATTTAAATCTGCTGCCATTGCCAGTGCATACTAAGTATGTTCTATCAAAGCCTGCATATTCATCTGGATAAACTTAATATATATATGGGATGAAGGAAGAAAATTCGAAATGAAGTATTGGAGCAAACATGAGCAATGTGCTTGAACAATATCTTGCAAAGTACTTTCATTCCTTTTCATCACTAGATGGCAGAACTAAGTTCAATATGAATGTTACAACAGGAAATTGTACACATGATAAAAATTTGAAGCATGGATGACATCTCACAGTATTACACTTCTAAACAAGAGAATAATAAATAGCTCTAAGTCTGAAATCTTTGGATTTAATGCAGCTGCATGTTGTTCGATTTTCTACAAAACATAATTTTTTCTTCACATCTTTTTTATAATTACATGTTTGCAATATTTATCTTTGGAACACTTTTTAACATTCTCCATTTTTATTGTATTTTAAGTATCAAAATTTTATATAGATTTTAGAATTTTTGTATTGCCAAATATAATCTGTGTGTAACAAAATGTGCAATTAAAAAAAAATTGGTGCAATTCATTGTTATTCTCTGACACAAAACCAATGTACAGAAAGTGTTAAACAATAACCCCCCCCCCCCCACACACACACACACACACAAAGCTTGCAAATGGCTATTTTTGTATGCAATCACTTTAAAGTCCACACCATAAGCTTTTCTAAACTGTTGAAATAAACATATAATGACATTACATGTGTTATAAGCTAAATAAAATCATGTACAAGAAAGAGAATTCATTCAAATACCTGTCTGCTTGAAGACTAAATTGGCTAGATTCATCCACATGCCAAAAAGTTTAGACGGTCCCCCTAGATCCTCTAGGTTTAATCCTTGAATTATGTTATTTGCGCAAAGTAATGCTCTACATCTTAGAGTATGTAGCCTAGAAAAGATGAAATCTCATGTTATCATATGAAGTTAGCAATATTAACATTAAAAATGCAATAAAGTATATCAGGAAAATAACTTAAAGAGTGCATAAAAAATATTAGTCATTTATATACAATATTAACAATGTCAAACATAAATGAATTTATCTTGCAGCAATAGCCTAAAACACAAAGTCTGGAAAGGAACATTTTTTTGGAAAAAAAAACTTTCAATGAACTTAACCATTTTTAAGTAAAAACACACATTTGAACTTATTCCATAAGGAGCTTAAACCTTTAAAACACTGTACTAATAATGTCTGAAACTTTTAATTTTTTTCATCATTTTGCATACAATTTTCAATACATTACAACTTTGACCTGTGATATTTAGACTTTTTTGCATAACCATCTAGAAAAACAGGCAGATTAACTGCTAAGCAGATTTTTTATTTTTTTTTGCATGATGGTACTACAGTCCTGATATAACATATACACTGACTTTATGAGTTGGCAATTTGATAACTCCAAATTTTATTGATTTATTCTAAAAGACAATTTTATGTCTGGCACTATTTTTTGGAGAATTTTAAATGAGAACCTCATAGAAATGGCACCATCCAGAAAAAGTGGATGGATTTGCATGCAAATCAGTGAGTGCAGGGCAGTGATACATGAAAATGATTATATTTCCATGACAAATACATGGTATCTGTGGGAGATCACAGGACAAAAGCTAAGTGGCTAAGCCACATGTCTGCAACAAGCTAATAGTGTTGATAGCAAATATTGAAGACGAAGTATAGAAGATACTAGGACAGACCTTTTGTCAAACATATTAGCATGGTTATAAGGCCATGTGTAGCTGGTTAGTCTACCCATCATATCACCAAGGATGGTTGGATATGTTCATACCAGCCATCTCAAGAAGGTACTCTGAGTCATTGCACAAAGTCAGATGCACAACAAAATGAGTGAATTGCATGATGAGTCAGCAGGTGGTGGCAGGTTAATAAGTGTTTGCTACTGAGAGGTGATTTCAGATAATGTCATACTTAAGAAGATCAACTGTTGATACTGTTAAAGTAAGCATTAAGAATTCACCATTGTAAAGATGCACTGAAATTGCTAATTTAATTATCATAGTTGGAAGTGCTGGTTAGGCACAGTTTATAATAACTCGGTTGGGTTGTATTACCTCTGAGTGGCACTTTTTTTGCATACAATGGGTTAAATGGCCAGGTCACAAGGACCGCCCCCCCCCCCCCCCCCTGAGGTCTCAGAAAGGGTTGGGGAAAGGGACCTGCTGGAAAGCTGTTAGCAGAGAGATGGTAACCTCCCATCAAGTGTGCTCTTTAACATGCACATTGCTTCAAGTCCCATCTGATGGACTTAATGTCCCATCCTTTCGAAGTCCAACAGTGCCCCTACTGACCAAGGGCAGGATGGGGAGTTTTATGGAGAAAAATCTCAACACTGGCCAGGTGTGACTCGAACCTGGTAACTGCAGGTTACGATCCTAGCATGCTACTGACTGAGTCACCCCTGCTCCTTAATAATTGGGTGTTGGGGTTAATTGAGCAATGATGTAGGGTTTGCATGAAGATTCATTAGATATATCAAAATTAATGTTGATGGAAGAAATATTGTTCAACTATTTACAGAAAAAGTGGTTTTACAAGAAATACTGCAATTTCAATTGGCACAAGAAAACAAACTGGTGATAATAAATGCTAGAAATTTAAATAAAATTTGTTTCCTTTTTTCCTCCTTCCATTTTTGAGAGGCTTTAAAGTTAGTTAACAAATAAAATACAATTTGCACCTTTTGAGACAGTCTTTTCCCCCTGGGTTTTCTTGTAGTATCTGAGAAATTTCTTCGGAAGGAATAATTATTTGGTCCAGGACTTTCTCCAGCAACTGCTGACTTACAACTACTCCATGTACCTCACATGGAATAGTGAGAGGAGACTGCAACAAAATATCAGTAATTATAATAACAAAAGGGTTTTCTAAGCTGCAAACAAATAGATTTTAATACTGAAAAAAGTGGAATTCTTAATTTTTTTTGCACAATAAAACTGCTGTTTCAGACAGCTAGTTATTTAAAAAACATTAGCTGAATAAAAGGTGAAATTTTAAGATATAAATATACAAAACTTTTTTAAGACATTTAATAGTTCCTGTTTTCTAAATTTCTGTCACAAAACGTTTTTGTTGTAATAAATGATATCTAAACAAGGTATCTTTATAAATTCATCCAACCCAAAAACAAGGTGAAGATATGAAAAAAAAGGCAGAAATATGAGATTGAGGAAGTATATGAAAGAAACAAATGGAATAATGAACAGAGAATGTAGTAAGAAACAGTATTGATTGAAATCTTACTTTAAAATCAGTGAAGGATTCTTCTCCGACATCCATTACCATTTCGTCACTGGTATCACTGCTACCACACTCATCCCAGTCATCCCCAGCATCTACAAAAAACAAAAATGATTGAAAATCTGAAATAATTCTTTCTAAATTTTCCCTTTTACTAGCAACTTTTTCACATTAATTTACACACCTATGAAAAATCATAGATTACATAAAACATACAATGCAAATATAAAAATCATATTAACATAATGTGTTAAGTATTCTCAAATAAAAGAATTATTAAAAAGCTTATTTCAATTTAATTTCAGAAGCATGTAGCAGAATTCAAAACATGTTCATTTGCAATGTAAATATGCATATTCTGTTTTGTCACTGTACATCACAGGCATTAGCATCATCTAGACAGCCAGGCAACAGTTTTGCCAAACTGATTATTAAAAAAAATACAAGAAAAATTTATTTGAAATAATAGTATTAGTACAAACAATTATTAATAATGAAATAAACAAGAAATATACAAGGAAAAAAGTTTGTCTCCTTATTCCCTCAGCTCCCAAAAGAGCTAGAGGCACCAAGCTTGGCACAAACTTTCCCTCCACCTAGGGGAAAGAATATAGGCTACATGCAAAAACCTGTTGAGATCAATCAAAACTGTTAGGACTAATTTAAATTTCTCAAAATATAGACTTAACATTAGTGATTGTTGTAATAATAATTACTGTTTGAAAGAGGAAGCAGTTCAATTAAATTCTTCCTGCTTTTGTATGACAATGCTATTATTTCAGAAGCATTCGAGTGGGAAACAAGTATCTTTGTTACAATGAAGGTTTTGAAAACCAAGGAGAATTAATGTCGGACATTAATAAAAGAATATATTCAAATTTTTCTGGAACCTTAAAATAAATTATAATTGAATATATTGAAATTACTATGGATTGTAATTTTTATTTACACAATTTATATTTTTTTGCTATATTTTAAATTTGATAAAGTAATTCAGAGTTTAAAAATCTATAATAAAAAAAGGTTTTCTATTTTAATTCCACATTAACAATTTTCCACAAGAATTTTAATATACTAGTGATACCCACGCCAAATGTTTGGCACAAAACTATTTGATAAACTCATTCACACCAAAAGTACATAGATTGATAACTGCATTCACAATGAAGTTGACAGCAGCACCCCAGAAATCTTGGATGTGTTTTGAGGGATCACTCCCAACCCATAACAACTAGGATCCCATCTGTCACATCAAGAGGGTCAGAACTAAGTGGAACCACTCCACCAAATCTGGGACCGATCACTCAAGTAGCTGCAGAAATCAAAAGAATCTGCCTGTCTGAAATACAGCTATTATATAATATGATTACCAAAAAAGGTTAAGTGAACTAACTGGATGCAATTGCATTTCTGTATTAAAGTTCAATACTTGCAGAAACTGTTGATCATAACAGCAGATCATCTTTTACATAAAGATTATATCTCTCTCTCTTTTTTGCTGCTACTGCATAAAATACAAAGCCCTACCAACTTATTAGAGATTTTCTATGGGAAACTAATTTCTAAACTATGTTTTGTATCAAAAAATGTGACTGAGAATAAATTAAATATCTAAATCAAATCTGACTAAATCTTGATTTCTGACAATATTCATTCACTATTTAGAGGTATGGCAGATGGAATATTTAGAATCAGCAATGCTACTCATGGTCTGTAAATGAAAGCTAGGCATATACCGGAAGGAGAGCTGAGTACCAATCCTCAATGAAGATACACACAACCCACCAGGCATAGCACTTAATGTCTGACCCTGCCTTCTCATGGAACAGGTCATTACTACCTATCAAAAAAAGATATTCTCTTCTGGATGGGAAAAGAAGGGCTGGCATATAAGAGTGGACTACTGATCTGGTCATCTTGGCAACTTTTTTTTTTTTCCCTGCCCTACTGAGGAGTGGAAAATTCCCCGCCCTGCCCACGGTCAGTAGGGGACACCGATGGGCTTGGAAAGGCCACCGTCCGTCGGATGGGACGTTAAGCCGTGGCCCCGTGTGCGGGAGAGCCATACCCTGTGCACGTTAAAGAACACGCTGGATGGCCTTGACAGGAGGCTACCATCTGTCTCCCAACAGCTGTTCCAGTGGGTCCCCTCCCCCAACCTTCTCTGAGCCTTCGGGGTCCATGTGACCTGGCCATTTAGCCCATGGTGTGCAAAAAAAGTGCCGCTCAGAGGTAAAACAACCCAACCCAACAACTGAGGAGTGGTCAACTTCATAGGGTTCTAGTATTGACCATTTATACCCACTGGATTGATTAAGGCAGGGGTTCTCAACGTGGGGTATGCGGTAAAATTTTTTGGGGTACGCCGTGAGAGCTCAAAGGTTGCTAGATCTAGTAACAAAGTCACTAAGTTGCCATTATTATACTATAATTATAGTTTTATCTATCTGTATAAGGGGTACACCAGTTATATACACATTTTCAGGGGGGTATGTACAGCATAAAAGGTTGAGAACCACTGGGTTAAGGCTTTGAGCTTGATTACAGTTCCTGAACTTCCTGCATTGATGGGCCTCTGTTGAGGGAAAATCTGATACTGCATTTTCTGCTTGCCCTTGGGTTGCCAGCCGTAAGTGAACAGAGGCACAGGATACCTTATATCAACTGGTATGAATCAGAGACCATTGGTATCTGAAACCTTTAGTTAGTTGAGCATTGCCAAACCTACCCTGGAGTAATGCATCTCAGGCAGGTCAGTTTCTATCAAGATTCTGGTTCTCAAAAAGATCCACTTGAAAAGGTAGTGCCTGAATTTCCTATCAGCATGGGTGGGTTGGGTTGTTTTACCTCTGAGCGGCACTTTTTTGCACACCATGGGCTAAATGGTCAGGTCACATGGACCCCGAAGCTTCAGAGAAGGTTGGGGGAGGGGACCCATTGGAACAGCTGTTGGGAGACATGGTAGCCTCCCATCAAGGCCATCCAGCGTGTTCTTTAACGTGCACAGGGTATGGCTCTCCCGCACACGGGGCCACGTCTTAACGTCCCATCCGACGAACGGCGGCCTTTCCAAGCCCATCGGTGTCCCCTACTGACCGTGGGCAGTTGGGTTGGGTTGTTTTACCTCTGAGCGGCACTTTTTTGCACACCATGGGCTAAATGGCCAGGTCACATGGACCCCGAAGGCTCAGAGAAGGTTGGGGGAGGGGACCCACTGGAACAGCTGTTGGGAGACAGATGGTAGCCTCCCGTCAAGGCCATCCAGCGTGTTCTTTAACGTGCCAGGGTATGGCTCTCCCGCACACGGGGCCACGGCTTAACGTCCCATCCGACGGACGGCGGCCTTTCCGAGCCCATCGGTGTCCCCTACTGACCGTGGGCAGGACGGGGAATTTTGCGGAGATAAATCTCAACACTGACCCAGCTGGGACTCGAACCTGGGAACTACAGATTACGAGCCTGGCGCGCTACCGACTGAGATTACGAGCCTGGCGCGCTACCGACTGAGATTACGAGCCTGGCCTACAGATTACAAGCCTGGCGCGCTACCGATTAAAAGACATGACAATGGCTCTTCTAGGATATGACTGCATTAATGAAAGATTTCTTACAGCTAATTTTTACATTAAGATTAAAGATTTAAAGATGACTGTGTATTTTAAATTCTGTCAAAAAAAGGAGATATTTCTCTTGTTAGGTGACTTCAATGCTAAAGTTGGCACTGATCTGACTTTTGCACAGGGAATTTAGGTCCCATTGGTAGTTTTAGTGGCAACAATGGGAAACGTCTCCTACAGACAGGTAAGTAAACTTAAAAGTTTAATGATCAGTTATGTATTAATTAACAGCAAATGGACTAGTTCGGTTAGAAATACCAGATCATATAGGGAAGCTGAAATTGTGTCTGGCCATTATCAGGACAAAAGTACCCTATAACTGAAGCTTAAGAAATGTTGTGTACAGTTATGAGAATTACATTTAACAATGAAGCTCTGAAAGATCCAGATATAGCCAAAGCATACCATGATAGTCTACTTAGTCATTATGGCAATTGTGGTTTGTTTACTAGCAAAGTTGAGAAGAATGGGATCACAATAAACAGGCTTTTTTTGGAACATGAGAAATGTTTAGAATTTCAGAAACTTTTGGTTACTAGCTTTATAGATTTTTAAGGCTTTTGACTCTGTTGATCGCCATAATTTGTGGTTGATTGTTAGATCATATGGAATGCTTGATAAGTTAGTTAAGATAATGAAAATCTCTATAATAACACTTAGCTGTGTGTGAGAGTTGGTATGCCTTGAGTGATTGGTTTAGTATTGCTAGTGGAGTTAGACAAGAGTGCATTTTGCCTCCTTTTCTCTTTAGTTTGGTTATTGATTATGTTATGTGGAACTGTTTGTAAGAGGAAAATTTTGGCCCCAAATGGTTCAGAAGTTTCAGAATTTCTGATTTAGATTATGCAAATGATTTGGCCCTGTTGACTAATGATACTGAGATGAATTCTTTCATTAGGGCTTTGATGAGACTGGTAATAAAGTAGGTTTGGTAATAAACAGAGAGAAAACTAAATTGATGAAAATTGGTCATGTAGATGGTGCTTCAGTTGCTTTGAATGTTTGTAACTTTGAGCAAGTGTCTGTTTGTTTGGGGTTTTTTGGTGCAAGAGCAGCTATATTGCGAGTGTCTCAGTTTAATTATTTTGTGAGCTATGTAACTGATACTGGTGTTGTGTGACATGAGATAAACAGAATAGAGATTGCTGCTGAGACTTTTAAAAATCTATGGAGTGTGTGAAAAAATATGTATAAACTCCTAAAGATTAAAATTAGGCTGCAAAATAGTTTGGTTCTTTCTAAGGTTAGTTATGGCAGCAAAGCATAGATCCTTTATAAGCACGATAATGGGAAACTTGATGCTTTTGATTCTAGATTCTTGCACAGTACTTGGGCATTAGGTGGTTTAACAGTGTAAGTAATGATGAGGTTAGAAGAAGGGATGAGCAACCTCCTTTGAGCAGTATATTGTGCAATGAGACTGCAATGGTTTGAGCAGGTTGCAGATTGGTGAATTGGGTTATGAACAGTGTGCCTAAAGTCCTCAGGAAAAGGGGGAGACAGAATGTGATGGGCAAACAATGTCAAACAGAACCTTGTTAGAATTGGCCTGCAGTGGCCAAATGCAGCAGCTGTTGCTCAGGACAGACTTGCTTGGAGAACTAAATTGCACGGTCTGGTTGGACCTCCGTAGCCCATGGCTGCATGAGATTTTTTATATGTATACTCGTATTTAATTTTCTGAATACAAAATTGTGTTTCATGAAGGCAAATTTTCGTTTTATACATCCTAGAAGGTAATTTGATTATTACTGTTTTAGAAGATTGTTTTTAGAAGTTTAAATATTAACAAACCTATTCAAATAATATACAATATGCACCACAGTCTTTTCAAATTGTATCTTCACAATTAGATATGTGACCACATATCTAAATCTTTTGGTGTATATACACAAAAGTTTTTTATATCCGAATATCCACTTAAATGAATGTACACTTTTGAAGAAATAGCTGGGTCACTCATGAATTCCATGCTCTGTTGCATGGTCCTATAAAAACCTATCTTGTAACTATATCATAAACTAATCTTGTAACTGATTTCCTCAATACTTTCTTGAGAGTGGCCTCTTTCCTCACCCACCCAGGCTCGTAATCTGTAGTTCCCAGGTTCGAGTCCCAGCTGGGTCAGCGTTGAGATTTATCTCTGCAAAATTCCCCGCCCTGCCCACGGTCAGTAGGGGACACCGATGAGCTTGGAAAGGCCGCCGTCCGTCGGATGGGATGTTAAGCCGTGGCCCCTGTGTGCGGGAGAGCCATACTCTGTGCATGTTAAAGAACACACTGGATGGCCTTGACGGGAGGATACCATATGTCTCCCAACAGCTGTTCCAGTGGGTCCCCTCCCCTAACCTCTGAGCCTTCGGGGTCCATGTGACCTGGCCATTTAGCCCATGGTGCAAAAAAGTACCGCTCAGAGGTGAAACAACCCAACCCAACCCTCACCCCACAAAACAAACAGCTTAAGTCTAAAATGCTGCAGTAATTATTTGTTGCAGTTACAAATATAGCTACTAAATATTCTAATGCAATAATAGACTTATTCTGATATTTCTTAAACAAAAATACAAATGATACATATTCAAAATATAGCAGCAATATGATCAATTTTTAGAACCAACTAAAACACAGACAATGAGTTTTAATACCTTCTCCACAGCAAATGTTTGTCATGATTTCCAAGGCTACTTGTTTGGCAGTTAATACATGCTCTAGTTTTTTGACTGCATCACTTATAGCTTTTACCTAGAAAAATTACAATGATTTTTTTTCAACTATTCTTACAACTCATTATTTTCAATGGAAAACAATAACACATATAATGAAAGCTAAAAAAATGTTGATGATATATATATAACAACTTTGAAATAACACAATCACTTTAGATATTGATACTTTATATATTGATGGATTGCATCATTTTAAAAAGAACAAATTTCTGATTCTAAAATTAGAAAATATTTTTTACTCGTAGCTTACTCCCATGGCCGAGTGGTTAGCGTGCTTGGCTACTGATCTAAGGGACCTAGGTTCGAGCCCCGGGTAAGGCATGGCTGTTATGTGTCGTTTTTCTGCTGAGGTCCTGCCATCCTCTCAGATCTTCTACTATGGCATATAAACTGACAGGCTCCTGTCAGACCTCTGTGGCAAGCAGCTGCTAGAGGGGGTATTTATTTTTTATTTTACCAAAGCTTTAAGTTTTACTAAAGCATAAATAGATTTTGCAATTGTTTCAGTGTATCCTTAATTTATGTGTGTGTGAATGTGTTTGAAATGTAATGAAAAATAATGATGATGCTTATCTGAATACTATGTGCATTTCTTTTTACTTCAAATTACAAATAATAGAAAAAAAGGATGGAATTTTGCTACGAAGTTTTAAAGTAAACTGTGAACAGCCCCATTGAGAATGACATGGGACTAAGAACATTAATTACTAGCAACTATTATATTTATTTACACATCATAATTATATGAATAAGGAAAAAGGGGAATGGATATGAAATTATTTATAATTTAACGCTTTAGCACATTATTCTGTTATCACATGATCAGGGTATACAGAGTGTTTGGTGTATAGAATAAGAATTAATTTCTAAAAAGAATGGGGGAAAAAAAAGAGATTTTGATTAACATCTAAAAGTTAGATCAAAATTAATCTTTTTTCACAACATCATTCTGACAGCATTCAATGTTTTAATAACGCATAATGATTTTTAAAATTTGCATGCATTAATCTGATACTATAACTTTATTAAACCAAATAAATAAAACTTTCAATGTTTACAGTGAAAACTACTCAATCTCAATATGTAATATGAAGTATATAAATGTCACAATTATTAAGCAAACAAAAAGTACTATTATCCATGAAATTTATATTCAATAGCAACTTGAAAAACCTCAATACAAACTATACCATTTCTGTGTAACAGAAAAATAAAATTTACTCTCTGATCTCTCTCTAAAAGTTCTTTTATGATGATGGGAGAGAAATGCTATAATTTAGTATCTTACATATTGCAAATTTGAGTTCACTGACATTTGCCATAGAAGCAAACATAAAAGCAGCAAATGTGAAAAACACTTATCTCCTGGTAATGAATTAATTGCTCTACCAGCTCAGATGATCGTATCAATGGTACTTACAACTTTACTTAAGGAAGTCTAAGGCACTGCACTCTTATTAATAACTGAGAGCAACTGGTATTACCAAGAGATCTTGAGTTCAGGTGATGATTTAGAGATTATTTTTCTGCCTGATGCTTTCCTATCTTATACATTCTATTCTTCTATAGTGAAGAAATGTAAAACAAAATAAAGCTTATAATGGATTAATTTTAGAGGACATACACTCTACATCTTGCATACATACTCCCAAAAATTCATAAATGCCAAGTTGACAATGAGTGCATCTGTGGCCCAAATTGATATAAGGAATCTTGAGGAGAATTTCACAGAAACAAAGGGGCGGGGGTGGCTCAGTCAGTAGTGCGCCAGGCCAGTAATCTGTAGTCCCCAGGTTCGAGTCCCAGCTGGGTCAGCGTTGAGATTTATCTCCGCAAAATTCCCTGTCCTGCCCATGGTCAGTAGGGGACACCGATGGGCTTGGAAAGGCCGCCGTCTGTCGGATGGGACGTTAAGCTGTGGCCCCGTGTGCGGGAGAGCCATACCCTGTGCACGTTAAAGAACACGCTGGATGGCCTTGATGGGAGGCTACCATCTGTCTCCCAACAGCTGTTCCAGTGGGTCCCCTCCCCCAACCTTCTCTGAGCCTTCGGGGTCCATGTGACCTGGCCATTTAGCCCATTGTGTGCAAAAAAGTGTCGCTCAGAGGTAAAACAACCCAACCCAACAACAGAAACAAATACATACAAGTTGATAATTGAAGGAAAAAATTTCATTAGTTGTGATTAGCATCAATCAAGAAATTCTAGATGGAGTAATGAACCACTTTCAATGATGACCACAGACAGAATTGATTTTGTTATCACAAATACATAGACTTCTTCAAAAAGTTTACATGAAAATGCTTTCAATATGCAATGTCAATCATTCACATATTGAAAGCATTTTCACTTGATCTAAACTTTCTGAAGACATCTATGCATTTTTGATACCAAAATCAATTCTGTATGCCATCTATAAAGCTTTTCACTCAAGTCTATTCAAAGACAAACGTTAGCCTGTCTTTAAGGCAACTAACAAACTGACTGCAACACTCAAGTTTCTGAAAAAGTTTAGAATTTAACACCATTCTTTGTGTAACTAGAATAAATTATACATGAATTTATAACAACTAAGTTTAGCAGCATGAAGAACATAATAAGTGACTACAATCTTCTTTTTCTTGAAATGTTACACGGTGAGGAGAGTTGATACATCTTTGGTCATGTTGTAAAAGAAAAATTCTTTCTGGTTCCTTTTGATCTTTAGTGTCCTTATTAATAATAGATGCATCATCCTGAGTAACCAACACTCTTACATTATCTGTATCTATGATGTACAAATCCTTTTATGAAGATCTTGTCAAAGATTCTGGTGGAGGTTCTCTTATATTTTTTCTCAAAGCATCAACAATGGTAGTTTGTGGGTCCAATCATCATCCAACCAATCATCCACTGAGGTATTTCACTCAGATCAAAGTAATTGCTCATTAGTTACCTTCTGAATGCAAATTGCCTTTTCCTATTCAGTCATTGTGGGTGCACCCCAACATAAACTTTTATGTTAAATTAACAAGTTCTGAAATCTGCTAGCACACATATTTTGATCCCACATAACTGGTTTCAGGCAAAGGTGCTGTGAAGGGCAGTGATGAGAGCAAAGCAGTTTAAATCAAAAATGTTTCCAATTTGTTATACATTTATCTAATTTCTTCTGATTACCTCAATTTTCTGATGCTCAAAATTTTAGGCTATTTAGATAAAAACTGAAAAATCATGGCATCTGTTAGAATTCGATTCCTGTTTCATCTGATTGGATCAGATCTGTTCAAACAATTCATGTAGTACACTCTAGCTACACACAGATGCACAATAAAGGCTTTCATTTGCTACAAGCATTTCTGGCTCGGCATTAACTGCAAATTCCTTTTTTTCATCCATTAATAAAAATATATATTTTTTCATATTGGTGTCATCAAGAATTTACCAAATCTGAGATCAAAAAGGAAAACACTAATTTCCAGCAGCAAAATGATGTTCTTGTAAGTAATTTGTGATGTGGTTATTACTGTTTCATTTAAGATATTCTATCCATTCAGTTTTTTTGGCCCTTCCCAATGTAATAGTTTAGTATGTTCTTTTCCAAGATTTATTTTGATTATTACTTTATTCTTCATCCTGAGATTAAATATCTTCATTTATCGTTTACAATTTAAAATCTACAAAATAACTTTTGCATATGCAAAATATCTCCAGTTACTCCCACCTGTTGTTCTTCATTTGTCGCATTCGGGATTTCTTCAACACAATTCAATTCTTCTAAATTTTCACAATTTTCACTGCAGTCTCCATTTGTCTTGTGTTCTTTATCTAGAGCATTTTTTGCTTGTTTTTTTAATTTGTCAATATTTTTCTCGTGAACCATCTGTAAATAACATCAGAAAAATATGGATAAAATTAAAATAATGCAAAAGAAACAAAATATGACAAGGTACTCACAATATATTCTGGGAAATGCTGTTATATTGATGCATCAATTTGTTACACCACTAGAGGAGTGGAAAGTGATACCCAGATAAAATAAAACATGTCTTACCATTCAAGTATGCAACGCTAGGACAGGGCTGTTGCTGCACTCTATTAAATGTTTTAGGAAGGTACTTGCAAATTTGCTCATTTCTCTTCTACTAATATAGATTTCCATAAATTAAGGAACAACTAGAAATCCCAGTTTTTCTTGGAAACCTGTTGGATCTGCTGCATGTGAAAATAGGTGTATATAAATACTGTGCATAAGAATAAAATTGAAAAATGGAATGACACTTCTAATTCCCAAAATTCTACACAAATAGAGACACATGGCAAAAAGGTGATCAACTGAGATAGCCCAAGTGGTTCAATATAAAGTGTGGTCACCTCTTACCACTATGCAGGCCTTGCAGCGATGTCTCATGCTGTTGATAAGACTGTCCAGCAGTGCTTGGATAGTAATTTCTATTGCTCCTCCAAAGCATATTGAAACTCCAGGAGGCATGTAGGAATGAGATTCATGAAAACAATTCCTCTTCAGAGAGCATCCCATGCATGTTAAAAACCAAGTACTCAGATTAAGATCTGAGTACTTGGCCAACCACTCCAAGTGGTTAATAGTGCTATTTTCTAGATTTGGTGATTGACAATGCGACAATAGTAAAGGCAGGTGTTATGTCTTCTAGCAGGAAGTTATCTCCTATTGTTCCCACATATGGTTGCATGAGGGAGTTCAACATTTTATCCTTATACCTGCGACTGGTGACATAGTCTGTTGGAAGCACATACAGATTTGTGCAGCTCCCCAAACCATGACACAATTACCACTAAAGGTGTCTTGTTCATGGATATTTGTAGCACGATAGCATGCCTGTTTCTCTCCATATCAACAGCCAGTGGAAATCGCTATGGAGGACAAATCTTGATTAATCCATGAAGAGCATGAAACACCATTGCTCCTGGGTCCAATTAACACAATATCTGCACCAATTTTAAATGGTCTCTCTTATGGTGTTGGGTCATGGGCATGCACACTTAATGAAGTTTTGGTCATATAGTGGTAGCAGATATTGCAGTTGCACTCACTGCTGCGAGGTCCAATTGCAGTTGATGTGACATTGACACCTTACATTAAATAGTGGTCCTCTTTCAGGATTTTTGTCCTTCGCCATCCACTACGGAATTTTTTAGATATGCTCTATTCTTATTGGCATCTCTGCCAAAGTCTGCACACCACTGAATGACATAACTAAATCATCTGGCAACATGTGCTTGACTTTGGTCTGCCTTGAGCTGACCTACAGTTTGCCACCACACTTCTTCTGATAAATATCTGGTAGATATACTCAACAAATCTTCTATCTTGTAAATTCCACTTTGAATTTTACAGAACAGCTTCAAAATGCCTGCTTTTAACACTTGACGCACTTGCATATACTGCTGTCAGTGCTATTCCTTTGCATATCATACATCAATCCTACATCATATTTTACGTATTATATATGACTTTCGTGCATTTCAATTATCACAATTTTATATCAAGTTTTTTCATTTGTTCTTAACTTATGGAAACCAGTGTAGATACAATTCAAATAAACTTACTAGGCACCCTTTCAGTGCTATGGCAATTTTTTTTATTCTTTAGAGTGCTTTGCTTTCATAATGCATTCTGTTATCTTAAGGACATCATTTTCATATGAACATTTAACAACTTTTACATCAGTGGAGAAAGTGTATATATATATATATTTGAATACTGGACACTGAGTTAAGCTATTTATTTATATAATTATATTTATAAGTATTTCATTAAGAATTAAATGATAAAGTTGACAGCACATATTTCCCTTCATGAAAGTCACAGAGAAGATTATCTCCATACATAAAGGGTAAAATAATGAAATTATATACATACAGCCATAGCAGCTTACTCTGCAAAATTCCCCTGCCCTGCCCAGTCAATATGGGACATTGATGGGCTTGGAATGGCCACTGTCCGTCGGATGGGACGTTAAGCCGTGGCCCTGTGTGTGGGAGAACCATACCCTGTGCACATTAAATAACATACTGGATGGCCTTGACAGGAGGCTGCTATCTGTCTCCCAACAGCTATTCTAGTGGGTCCCCTCCCCCAACCTTCTCCAAGTCTTCAGGGCCATGTGACCTGGCCATTTAGCCCATGGTGTGCAAAAAGTGCTGCTCAGAGATAAAACAACCCAAACCATAGCAGCTTAAAGAAAAATTAAAGTTGACATTCGTACAGAATAAAAGTTACATGTTGTCATAGGGGTGCTGAAAGGGTTTCACATTTTTGTTAATTTTCTACATAGTATTTTACTAGTACTATACCCACTCCTATCACATATTCAGAATAAACATTATTTAAAAAAATTCCATTTAGAAACTTATGATAACCTCATATCAGAGAGATATGATAGAAGGTATTCATTGATAAGAGCTGGTCATTAAAATAAAATTATTTATATGAATAGTTTTAAAAAACCAGAACGTATACAAAATTAAGCAAGAACTATTTTCTTTCATTTTTAAATAAACAAGATTGCCATGGTTTGATAGCAGATTTCAATGTTCCTTCTATTGCATAGCCATGCAGCTGATAAGATAACCTGCACGTTTGCCATTCTCCACATACAAGTCTCTTTTCCTTGGTGCTCAACCATTTTGCAAATGATGATTCTGAGCATGAGAACTTTCTTCTGTGCACACTCTATTAGAAGGAACAGTGACAAGTTTGATTTCAAGAGTACCCAAAATGACTGCCATTGTGACTGATGCTTGATGAAACACTGTTGGAAATCCATGAACAGAACAATCAGTAAACAACAAAGATGAAAATAGTGTCTACAAATAATTTCCTCTGATGAAACTACATCTAGTTCCCAAACAAAAGTTGGTTGAATGTGGTCACCAGATGGTGAAGTTTGTATTGAGACAGAGAAGAATAGGAGTGGAGGATGCTCCAAGAAATAAAAACCTGCAGTGAAATAAAAAGTAAATGCAAATCATGCACAATGATTCAGTAAGTTTATGGCAGATGCATTCCTGAAAAGCCCCATGTTAAGTGAACAACACTAGGTACAGGGCTATTGCTACACTCTATTAAATATTTTAAGGAAGTATTTGAAAATTTGCTCATTTCTCTACTACTGATATAGTGGTCTCCATAAATTAAGGAACAACTAGAAATTCCAGTTTTTCTCAGAAACCCATTGAATCTGCTGCATGTGAATAAAAAAATAGGTGTATATAAATATTGTGCATAAGAATAAGAGTTGAAAAATGGAATATTTTTAATTCCCAAATTTGAACACAACTCAATGCTCCTTCTAAGCTGTGCACAGCCAAGCACTGCTTAGTAACTCTTGTAAAAAAACAAAGCAAAAATGGAGCCTGCATGAGTGAAGCAGAGAAGAATGAAAAAAATAATAATACACATACCAATTAAGCCTTTAACATCCATAATAGCCCAAAATGGCTGAAATCTGAAATGGACTCTTACAAATAGTGCTATTCTTTTGTCTTTAATACTCTTTACCCTTTTGTGAAATTTCAAGGGCATTAAAGGGTTAATATAGTTATACATATCCATTTTGTGTTATATTGCATACTGAAAGAACATAAAGTAAAAATATAAATGCAAATACAATAATCTTGATATTAGTTTAACAATAATTGCTTCTCATTATAGTCAAGTAATTTAAGAGTCAAAGGCAACAATAATGTTTATAAAATATAAAAGCTGAGGTTCTGTATTACCTACTTTTGAGGCTGAATGTTAAGTTTTTTGTCACATGATGTTACAATCGTTCTTATAAAACAAAAAATTCTATTACCCCTCTGTCCAGACTAATAAAAAACTGCCACATATGCAAGCATCCTGCCTATATAAATGGAGTTTTTTAGTATCCACATTAACTTTACAAGTTCACTGGCCTTTGCAGCTACAGATTTTATATAGAGATCAAAGCCTCTGAATTTAGGAGTACACAATATACACTAATCCAGTGGTTCTCAAACTTTTATGTTTCACATACCCCCTGGAAATGTGTATGTAACTGGCATACCCCTTGTATAGATAGATAGATAGATAAAAATATAGTTGTAGTGTAACAATGGGAATAAAATAAAATACTGACTTTGTTACTAGATCTAGTGACTTTTGAGCTCTCACGGCATACCCAAAATTTTTTTTACCATGTACCCCACATTGAGAACCCCTATACTAATCAATAGTGCCATCATTGAGAAAGCAGAGATTGATTCAGTCAACAGTGCACCAGGGTCATAATCGGCAGTTTCCAGATTTCAGTTACAACTGTATCCAGGGCCGCCGACAGGGGGGGGGGGGGGGGGGGGGGGGCAAGGGGGACTAGTGCATAAGGGCCCGTCAGATTGACTCTACATTTTCTTACAAAAATTATTCTTAGTTAGGCTATATATCGATCCTATGCTAAAAAGTTTTATGTGACACAAACTGTGTAGGCCTATGTTTTTGCATGCCTGACTGCGCAACAGGCTTTTTTTCCTCTGTATGTCATCATTGTGTCCAGAATAATTGCTATTAATGATTTGTAAAGATAAAAAGTTTTCAAGGGGGGCCCTTGGCATAATATTACATAGGGGCCCATAAATTCTCTCGGCGGCCCTGACTGTATCAGTGTTGAAATTTATCACTGCTATCCCTCCAACCTTCCTCGGTAAATAAGGGAACACTGATGAACTTGGAAAGCTCCAACCACTGAATAATATATTAAGCCATGGTACCATGAAGAAGAGCCATACTCTGTGCATATTAAAGAACATGCTGAATGACCTTGATGGGAAACTTCCATCTGTCTCATAAGTTATCCAGTTTCCTTCTTTAAGCTTTCCTGAGCCCTTGGAGTCCTAGTAACAGGTCATGAAGCCCATCATATGCACAAGAGTGCTTCTCAGAGGTAAAACAATCCAACCTAAAGCCACTATTGAAGCTTAAGCAAATAATGAACACTTTGTTTCATGCACAGAATTAAATTTAAAGAAAATGTTGTTAGTTGCTTACCTAATCATCTCTTCTAAAAGCCATGATTGGCAGCTAAGTCAGCTAAATTTTCATGTTTTAATTGTGGACTGTCTGAACCAGTAACTGATTAGAATCAAGCTAATAATTCCATGTGATGCATATCATACTATTACAATTATATAAAAGGTTTTTGGACATTTTTACCTTTTTTTTCAGGTTGTCCTCATCTCTATATTTATTCTTTCTCTCTTCCTAAAGCAAAACACATAAATATATCATAAATATGAATTTCAGAATCCATAAAGTCCATAACTTATTTCTCAATACAGTGAAAACTATCCCTTGTGGAAATAGAGAAAACCAAAAGAATTTTGCATTAGATAAGTTTCTGCTTCATAAAAGTTTTGCTGTACATTAGCTTTCTTGGAATAAAATTAATGTATGAATTTCAAAAATCTTTTGTTCACTCATGCACAATATTTTTCCATTCCTTCCTAACACTGTTTACATTCTACAATCATTGTAATCATGAAATAAATTCTGTGATAACACATATGAGGATATTGTGTATAAGTGTGAAATTGTATTTGCAAAAATGATATTCACTAGTTATCGATAATCTAAATCGTTTATTAACATATTAATTCTCAACAAATTTATAATGCCCTACACCACTAGTTCTTAAACATAGTCAATGGCTATTCTGTGAGTCCATCCTGTTTCTAGGCAATCATTATCATAAGTCTTACCTATTACAAATATTTTTTTTATCTAAGAATTTTTTTTAATTCCTGTTTTAAGTTGACTACAGATTAGGATCAATGCTGCCCCAAAATCTTCTATCCTTGGATTTGATATTTGGGGATTTACATCCACCCTTAAATGATGGAGCAGGGAGAAGTCTTTAATATACATGCAATATGTCTTCTGTCATATTATACTAATGAGCTTAGAAACAATTTCAGTACAGAATAGCTACAGTAACTTAGTTTAGCTATATTTCCATTCTATGCTCAGGTTCAGTTCCAGTGAAGAAAGCTGTTGTTCATGTTTGTTGTTGCTGCTTTGTTTGGATCCATTAGCTTTAAGCTTAAATATCCTTAATATAATTGGGGAGGGGTGGCTCAGTTGGTAGTGAGCCAGGCTCGTAATCTGCAGTTCCCAGGTTCGGGTCCCAGCTGGATCAGCATTGAGACTTATCTCCACAAAATTCCCCACCCTGCCCACAGTCAGTAGGGGACACCAATGGGCTGTCCCCTACTGACTGACTGACCAACTGTCTCCCAACAGCTGTTCCAGTGGATCCCCTCCCCCAACCTTCTCTGAGCCTTCAGAGTCCTTGTGACCTGGCCATTTAGCCCATGGTGTTCAAAAAAGTGCCGCTCAGAGGTAAAACAACCCAACCCAACCTTAATACAATTGACATTTGTAAGTGTAGCAAAACACAAAAGATCTTCATTGAAAGTGTTTTTCTAAATTGATTTTACCACTCAATAGTATTTCAAAAGTTGTTGGATTAAAAATATCATTTTGCTAGAAAATTTCTGCCTTCAGAGGCAAATATACACAAATCTGTGTTTTATTTCCCAGAGCCAAAATATTTTCTGCGTAAGATAAAATTTTACCTTACTCCTCACTTAGAGAGTTTTCACTGCAGTTATATAATATATAAAACTTATAACATTCTATGCATGTTTAAAAAACATTTATAACATAATAAAAATTTGAGCTACAGTTGTTTTAACTATTTCACTTTTCTACTGGTATCTAAAAACTGTAGCAAATGTTTTTTTGTAACACCATTACAAAATACGGCTTAAATAAATTATGACACATACATTAATATATTTTAAACTTAATTCCTGTTAATATACACATTTTAAAGGAAGAAGGTACTTCCCTACACAAAGGACGGAGATAATCTAGAAGCTGTATTAGGCCTTGTCATACTACATACAAACACTTACATAAAGACATACCCTGCTATCTTAGTCTTCAGGTATGCTAACCACTAGACCAGGTAGAGTATTAGACTATTTAAACATAGATGACAATCACAGCGTTACCTGCCGACTTTTTGATGTTGATAAATCAATAAATATTTTTCAGAAAAAATTTCAACAACATACGGGACTTGAACCTGCATCTCTTCAGAAACATGTCAGAGTATTCTACCATTGAACTAATGACAGCTCTGTCTTTTTTCTGCTAATTTAAGACTAAACTCTTCACTGAGATTTTTGGGCCAACTGTTGGCGCCACCAGAGATCATAGATGGTGCCAACAGCTGGCCTGAAAATCTCAATGAAGAGCTTAGTCTTAAATTAGCGGAAAAGAGACAGCTGGCATTAGTTCAATGGTAGAATACTCTGGCGTGTTTCTGGGTTGGGTTGTTTTACCTCTGAGCGGCACTTTTTTGCACACCTTGGGCTAAATGGCCAGGTCACATGGACCCCGAAGGCTCAGAGAAGGTTGAGGGAGGGGACCCACTGGAATAGCTGTTGGAAGACAGATGGTAGCCTCCCGTCAAGGCCATCCAGTGTGTTCTTTAACGTGCACAGGGTATGGCTCTCCCACACACGGGGCCACGGCTTAACATCCCATCCGACGGACGGCGGCCTTTCCAAGCCCATCGGTGTCCCCTACTGACCGAGGGCAGGGCGGGGAATTTTGCGGAGGCGTGTTTCTGGAGAGATGCGAGTTCAAGTCCGTATGTCAGCGAATTTTTTTCTGCAAAATATTTATCAATTTATTAGATTATTTATCAGACTAATTGCTAAGTGACCATAGTTTTGGTCACAGGTTTAGGCAGTAAGGATTGCATTATACATGCTGGTCACTGAACAAACTTCTGGTCATTGGACTCATTAGTACTTTAAAATAGTTATTTCCCAAGTGAAATAAAGTGATTTTTATAATTTTTTTTGAACACTTTTTTGCTTTATGGAAATGAAAGCCAAATTTATCAATCATATAAAAATTTTTAGGAAATGAATTGATAATACATAATGACAAAGTGAACAAGGATTTAAAAGTAGATCTAGCCGTCCCATGGCCGAGTGGTTAGCGCGCTTGGCTACTGATCTAAGGGACCTGGTTTGAGCCCCGGGTAAGGTATGGTTGTATGTGTTGTTTTTCTGCTGAGGTCCTGCCATCCTCTCAGATCTTCTACTTTGGCATATAAACTGACAGGCTCCTGTCAGACCTCTGTGGCAAGCAGCTGCTTGAGGGGGTATTTATTTTATTATTTTTTTTTATTCAATATGTGGGAGCATGCCAAAAGAAAATGGCATAGTTGCATCATGCACTGGGACTATCGTAACATTTGAGGATCAGAATTGGCAACTCTACCTTCTTGTAGTACAAGCTGTTAGTACTTTTCAAAGAGATATTCTCTTCTGGAAGGGAACAGAAGGGCTGCCAGATCAATGGAGGTAATTAATCTGGCTATACGATGGTCACTTTCTCTCTTTCCTACTCTGCTGAGGAGTGGACAATTACATCAGACTTTGGTATTGACCACTTATACCAAATTGAATATGTAATGGTTTTGAGTATGATTACAGATCCTGAATTTGCTGCATTGGTGGGCTTCTGTTAAGGGAAAATTTATTGTAATTTGTTTGTCAGTTGATAACCTGTTGTCTCTCTCTCTAATTTATTTTATCTCTATTATATATGTATTTTCAGGAGTGTCTTTGATATGAATGTTGCTCATTAGTCATTCATGGCCAGGCTGTGCAGCCTGCAGATGATGGTGAAGTAAGAGCTAGCAAATGGTTTTATTGTACTTGTTACTCAGCATCACTTGTCACTCGAAGGGTTACAGTGTTTGTCACCAAGAGGTTGGGTTGTTTTACCTCTGAGCGGCACTTTTTTGCACACCATGGGCTAAATGGCCAGGTCACATGGACCCCGAAGGCTCAGTGAAGGTTGGGGGAGTGGACCCACTGGAACAGCTGTTGGGAGACAGATGGTAGCCTCCCGTCAAGACCATCCAGCGTGTTCTTTAACGTGCACAGGGTATGGCTCTCCCGCACACGGCTTAACGTCCCATCCGACGGACGGCGGCCTTTCCAAGCCCATCGGTGTCCCCTACTGACCGTGGGCAGGGCAGGGAATTTTTGCGGAGATAAATCTCAACACTGACCCAGCTGGGACTCGAACCTGGGAACTACAGATTACGAGCCTGGCGCGCTACCGACTGAGCCACCCCCTCCCCCATTCCCCAAGAGGAGTGACCAAGAGATGCAGAAATAAACAAGGCAGAAAGAGGGTGGCTTAGAAACGATGGAATCACATTCATTTATTGTGCCAAAGTGATGTAGCTCTTTCTCAAAAACCAAAACAGAGCAGGTTTGGTTCTGTGTGAATCAGGTTATGTAGCCAGGGATTAGGCTATCATCTTTGTGAGTTTTGAGGTCTAGGAAGCAATTTCTGTATGGGAAGGTACAGATTTTTACCTCATTAAGTGAAGCCTGCAAAAGCAGAGCAGCATTCAAGCTACAATAAGCCGACTGGAGAAAGTATCAAAATCATATCAATTAAGCCATTTCATCCAACAAAGTGTTAAGCATAGCTATGGCCCACAGAATATAGCACATTCTCATATGATATATATGTGTGTGTGAATGTATATAGTGTAAATAAATGGTGTGTTCATCCTATACTTAGTGCATTGGACATTTCTTTCTTTCATTGAAGGTACATACCGTCGACACACATTGAAGCATGGGTGTAAAAACCCATGGATCTGTGGTTTCACCCAGAATCATGGGTGAAGATTAATTAATTGGAATAATTAATTCAAAAGAAAAATTAAAAGGAAGTATTACTAATCATCGAGGGGTCATGACACAGTCCAAGTGAAAAACTGCACAGGTATCTTTTATCAGCCAGTTGATAAACTGGATCAGAGGACATTGCAGGTAACTGTGACCTTTGCTTCTACAAGCATTGCCAAACCTATTCTGGAAGAAATTCCCACCAGCATGGGTGGCTTAACTCATAGCAGTGGGGGAAACAGGTCATTGCCCCATGCCTACAATTAGGGGGTTGTTAGATATTGTTGGCCCTCACAATAAATAGCTTCTTTAGAAAACCCATATCATTTCCTTTTTTTCAGGTATGTGGAATAAGATACTTCATATATTATTCTCTTGATGTCCTCACACAGGATTCCACCATTATAACCAAGATATGTTGAACTTTCAAGAGACAAGATGGAGAGATAAAAGTAAGCTACTTAAAAACAATTTTAAATTTGTTTTCAGGGAGGGAGTATGGGAAACATTTTTGAAACATAGGTTTGCTTCTCAGCAGACATACTAATGATTCTTTAATACAGTCATATCCTAGAAAAGCAAGTTTTCTCACAACTAAATTAAGATTAAAGAACTGAATGCTATCTTTTGCTATGCTCCACCAAGGACTCTGATGAGAATGAGAAAGACATATTTTATGGATAACTTCAGGATATTTTGAATTCTGTCAAGAAAGGAGATATTACTCTTGTGCTAGGATAAACACAAATGGGTTTCATCTGATGGATTGCATAGGAATATGATCAATTATATATTAACAGTGAATTAAAACTCCTAATGGGCTAGTTCAGTTAGGAATACAATACTGGGTTATAACAGGGAAGCTGAAATTTGGACTGATCATTACATGGTTAAAAGTGTTTTGCAAGTGAAGCTTCAGAAATGTTTGCTTAGAAGGTTAAGAAAATTACTTTTCCTTTAACATCGAAGCTTCAAAAGACCCAGATATAGCCAATATTTGTGACAATAGGTTAATTAGTCATTATGACAATTGTGGTTTGCTTATTACTGAAATTGAGGAAGTATGAAATCAGTTTAAACAATCTTTTCTTGATACTAAAAGAACTCTATTGGGTAAAAAAAAAGGGGGGCAGAGACAAAGCCATTTGAATTATAAAGCAATGGAGTTTATTAAAAAAAAACTTCAGGGATAAATTCAATGAACACCCTACTCTACTGATTCTAATAAACAGCATTGGCAAAAGCTTAACAAATGTGTAAAGGATCACCTAGCAGCTGATAGGAATCACTGGCTTGATAGCTTGACAACAACATATACAACAGAGTTGTACCAGACAGTTAATATTTTGTGTGGGAAGAAATAGATTGACACACAGGGATTGACGAATAAGCATAGAAGAGTTATTGAAGGTGAATGTTCCGTCATGATGTGAACACTCAATCAGGTCTCCACTGGCCAGACATCTCCAAATTAGCATATGACCAACTTCATATTCTCCATTTTTTGCACACTGAAATCTCGGGGTTACTTCCAACATGAATGAGGCCACACTCTACAAACATCAGAAGAGCATAACCATACTACTTTTCATTCAGGTCACATGCTTGTTACTACCAACCTGCTCTACGACATCATCTGGAACTGACTCCTTGGATTATTTTATACTGTGCTGCACCTTTATATTTCCATTCTCTTGTTCATCTCACCATCTAGGCACAGAACAGAGACCAAAATCAGAATTGAGAGATCATTAATTTTTAATTAACATTGCTGTATGAGAGAAATCCATTTGAATCTCCAAACATCACTGCTTATCAGCAAAATCAAACTTAGGCAGCTCCACTTGGAGAGAAGAATGCATCATGCCAAGATGAGGCTTCCCCTGTCTGGTATTGAACTGAGGACACTAAAGGGTTGGGTTGTTTTACCTCTGAGCGGCACTTTTTTGCACACCATGGGCTAAATGGCCAGGTCACATGGACCCCGAAGGCTCAGAGAAGGTTGGGGGAGGGGACCCACTGGAACAGCTGTTGGGAGACAGATGGTAGCCTCCCGTCAAGGCCATCCAGCGTGTTCTTTAATGTGCACAGGGTATGCTCTCCCGCACACAGGGCCACGGCTTAACGTTCCATCCAATGGACGGCGGCCTTTCCAAGCCCATCGGTGTCCCCTACTGACCGTGGGCAGGGGGAGGGGGAAATTTTGCGGAGATAAATCTCAACGCTGACCCAGCTGGGACTCAAACCTGGGAACTACAGATTATGAGCCTGACGCGCTACTGACTGAGCCACCCCGCCCCAGGACCCTAAAGGAAGTCAAGTGCCACTGAAGAGGTGATGCCTTACTCACAATGCTGAGAGATTAGTCCTGAAGGGAAATGTTAAGATTAAGTACATATGCATTCTTTATTGTAAGGCAAACTCTTATGTAGGCTAAGTGGGCTGAGCATTTCAGAGACGTTCTAAACAATGTGGTTGGTTACTCTCATTATTCATAATGAGATCCAATGTTCCCATTACATTACTGCCTTTAATGTTGACCCTCTATCACAATCAGAAGTTATTTTGGCCATCTCTAAATTAAAACTATAGTCAAAAACACAACATGAAAATGTATAAGATTGGCTAAGGATGAAACAGATAATACAAAAAAACTTAATGCAAAAATTTCCTATAATCTGATAATAGAATTGCATCAAAAATTCTTTGGATAACGTGATATTTATAGAAGATTGACAGGTTAATTTAGGAATTGTTTAGCTTAGATCAAATGATGATATAAAATAATATCATTATAAAAGAATTTTAACATCTCTGATCAAAATAGTTCTATGTTTCATTATTACTGCTTGGCATAAATTATTTTTAATATTTTTGGATGAATACACAAAAAATACAGATATTATAATATATACATTTGAGCAGTATACAAATTTACCTTATAGCTTGATATTTCCTTTGACAAACTTTCCAGGTCTGGAGTTACCGGAACATTTAATGTATATGTGACGACATCTAACAATGAGGTTGTGGTTGATGTTGGACAACTACTAATCTTTCCATAGTAGATATTAAATACAATACCTGCAAAAATATAGCATTTTTAAAAATGAGCCATTTATAAAAAAAAGAGAAGCAAAAAACAGCATTATAATATTAACTAATGTTTGGTGTCCATCTTAACAAGGAATACTGTGCATTCACAATGGAATGATTTTTAATAAAGATCCCACTTATATATCAATCAAAGACCACAATATTATCCCTTCCCCCTATATATTTTTCACTAAAAATACATACCTGATGCTAAATTCCTGAGCAGAATATATGGAGGTTCGACTAGTTCTAGTGATATTAAAGAATGTAAGTATTCCAAAGCAGATGACTTTAATAGTTTGTGAATTGCTTCTGGATTGTCTTCAGCTACTGTATGGAGGCATTGAGCTAAAAAATAAACAATTTGTCAATAAACATGAAAACACAAAACTGATTTTTAGTAGTTTTTTTCTCGTAGGAAAATGTAAGAAGTTTTCATATTTCCCTACAAGTGGCATCCAAATACATTCACAACTTTTGTGTACTCTCAGTCTTGTATGAATATTTATTTTCAATTTATTTATTTATTTAATGATCTACCAAAATGCATAAACAATACATTAAGGAAAAATTATCCAGCAGGAGTAATTTAGTACTTATCCAGTGGCCGAGTGGTTAGTGCGCTTGGCTACTGGTTTAAGGGACCTGGGTTCGAGCCCCAGGAAGGCATGGATGTTCATATTGTTTTTCTTATGAGGTCCTGCCATCCTCACAGACCTTCTACTATGGTATATAAACTGACAGGCTCCTATCAGACCTCTGTAGCAAGCAGCTGCTTGAGGGAGTATTTTTTTTTATTGCTGGGTAAAGATAAGTAATTATATTCTTGCATAGATATATTTAACTTCTCTCTCTACATATGGACGTACTGAATCTGGTTTCAATAATTTTTTCAACACATACATTACACTCTTGTTATAATCTTTTTACAATTTTAAATCTTCAAATTAATAACATAAGAAACAATTATGCTATTTTGAACTTTAATAAAATTGCATTAATTTTACCAAACTATAATAACCAATTTAGTAACAGAGTTTTAAATGCATTTTTGATTTAATTTGTTTTAATTTACCTGGAATGTTAGTGTACAGTTCTGGCCTGAAACAATCAATCATTTGGAATGCTCCCTGTTTGTTGATTCTTTTAAATAAATGAAGACTGTAGTGAACAAACTGTGAAACTCTAATGGTATGTGCAATTGAGTGTCAAAACTCTTAAGTGAATGAAAATTGGTCTAAATCTATCATGCTTTTTTTTTTCAGCAGTAATGATTATTTAACAAAAATTTCTGGGTAATCAATGAATAATCATTTTGTATACTTCTCTCCATGGTTCAGTTGGTTTACCTCTGAGCATCTTTTTTTTACACACCATAGGCTAAATGGCCAGGCTACAAGGACCCTAAGAGATCAGAGAGGTTGGGGAAAGGGGACTCCCTGGACAACGAATAAGATTCGCGACAACCCCGGTGCACCGCAGTACTTTGACTGCATATCACCTTAAGGGATTGCCACTGAAACCACTATAAACTAAAACGGCTCCTATCAATTTAGCTTGCCTTAACATTTGCCTACATACAGCGGGAGAAGACCTTATGTGAAGAGAGAAGCACTACTTGGGTTTTATTAGTCTGCTTGAAGATATAATCATTGAGGTGCAGTGAGAGTGGGATCTTTTAAAATTTTGAGTGCTGCGTTGTCAGGAAACATACTGAAGTTTCCTGTAAGGCCATCCAAACATTCTTTAATGTGAAGAGACGAGTCCACCAGCAACTGCTTGCCCTTATTATGGCGATCTGACAGGAGCCTTTCAGTGTACTTTGCCATGAAGAATACCTGTGAGGAAGGCTTTTGGGTTGTTTTATCTTTGGGATGTACTTTTGCACTAATGGAAGAGTCAGGACACTGGACAGCTGCAGGTATTCTCCAATGTTTTAAGGACCTACGAGGAGGTATTCTCCTTGCAGGTATTCTCCAATGTTTTAATGAACATAGGGTATATCTTTCCTGCACAAAAAACTGTGGTTTACTGCACCCTCTGATAAACAGTAGTTTACAAGCACATTGGTGGCCTCTATTTTTTTTACTGAGAATAGACAGAATTAAAGTTCCCAGAAAAATTTAATGCAGACACAATAAGGACTCAAAACTGGGAACATAAGTAATAAGATGCATGTTACTGATATATTATGATATATATACTACTTTTTACTAATGATAATTTAATGCACAATGTCTCTATTACAGTGACATTGTGGATTAAATTATCATTAAGAATTGCACTGTGTTTATATGAGAATTTACATTTATCACTATTATAACCTCCATTAACATAATAACTTTTCTAGATATTTTAATTTAAAACTTTACTTAAACCATATTTATTTTTCAAATGAATATCTACTATAAAAATAATAAAACATTACTTACCTATGGCTAGAGATATATCAAGTCCAAAACTGTCTACATTAAGGCAGCGAATCAAGATAGAGATGATATTGCATTCATTAAATATTGATAGTGCAGTATTACTGCTTTCACTACAAAGAAAAGAGATGGTGATTCATGAAATATGAAACTTTTTTAGACAGTGATTCATGAAACTAATAATACACATAACTTTTAACACTGATTTAATTAACCCTTTCACTATCAAACTGGCCCAAAACAGCTGAGATTTTAAATGAACTCATCTAATCAATGTTATTTCATCCTCTTCATTACCTTCTAACTGCAGTTGGGCTGGTAGTGAAATGGTTAAACATGACTAATTAAACTATGCAAAATTCATTCTCCAGATCAGTTTTTTTATTTACTTTTTGGCATCATCCCCCAACCTTTCATTTTTGCTTTTGAGTAACCCACATGCCTCCTCACCTCTCATTTATCCCCCCCCCCCACTTCAACAATAGTTTCAGTTCATAATTAAAAATAAGACAAAACATTTCACATCTTCACAGCCCCCTTGGAATGTCTTTATGCCCACCAGAGTGTGTGCTGCTCCCCCCCCCCAACACACTTTGGGTTGGGTTGTTTTACCTCTGAGCGGCACTTTTTTGCACACCATGGGCTAAATGGCCAGGTCACATGGACCCCAAAGGCTCAGAGAAGGTTGGGGGAGGGGACCCACTGGAACAGCTGTTGGGAGACAGATGGTAGCCCCCCGTCAAGGCCATCCAGCATGTTCTTTAACGTGCACAAGGTATGGCTTTCCTGCACATGGGGCCATGGCTTAACGTCCCATCTGATGGACGGCGGCCTTTCCAAGCCCATCGGTGTCCCCTACTGACCGTGGACAGGGTGGGGAATTTTGCGGAGATAAATCTCAACGCTGACCCAGCTGGAACTCAAACCTGGGAACTACAGATTACGAGCCTGGCGCGCTACTGACTGAGCCACCCCTGCCCACACACTTTGGACAGACAGAACTTGTACCACAAACACACCCTATTGGAGCAATTGGATGTAGTCTAAGTCTAAATCTTACCTAACCCAGTTCACTTTTAGCCTTGTTTAATTGATTAACACACAATCTACCACAAAAAATATAAAAAAAAGCATAATTTTCTTTGCATGCCAAAAAATAAAAATCAATTATTAATTTGTAAAATATACTGTGCAATACTGTCTTTTTTAAATCTCTTCAGTCATCAACATACGGAAATCAGATGAGATCATTAGAATAGAACTGGATAATATTTTTATAAAAGAAAAATACAGACTGCCATACCATAAATTCCATAACAAATTGCACGCTTCTAAAAATATTGCAGATTTGGAGTCAATTTTGCTGTTTTCTTGCAACTTGACTGGTGCCCAGCTACAGTCATACTGCAAAGAGAATATCAATAAGGGTGTAATTTACTTTTTATCCAATTAAATACAAAAATTTTTGTTGAAAGAAAAGCTGTAGATGAAGTATAGTAATATCATAATTGATACACATAAAATTAATATTACTAAATATATGTATAATATATTTATATAATATAAAAAGAAACCAGAAAATATTTCTTCCTCATGATAATTTCTAAAGTATATAGATAATCATTTTTATCAATAATAATAGTATAGAAAAAATTTCACCAGCTAGATATTATATCTTCAATATGAACATAAACACAGCAAAAAAAAAAAGTCATAATGTACTTATAGTTGTATGACATTCATTTATTTGCTAATTCATATAGTTTATAGAAGAAATTATTAGTAAAACTTCTGCAAATTATGCGCATCAGCAAATAAATTAAAGCCATACAGCTATAAGTACATTATGCCTTTGTTTTGTGTTTATGTTTATACTGAATATTAAAATCTTCAATATAAACATAAATTATTACAATATTCAAACTGTAGAAATAACTTTCCATAAGCTACTATCAATGATAAAAGTGATCATTATATACTTTTGAAACAGGTCATTGAGATTTGTTATTGATTGATAATTTTTATGTTTTTGATTTCTATGTGGCATGAGTTGAATTTTGAGTGTGCTCCTAGAAAGTCCTAGGTTGATGGCATTTTGCCACCACTGTCCCCCTACTGTTAGGTCACTGCATAAAATAAATTATGAATAACATATTAAAATTCAGCATTTAACTGTTTGAGTATACAGATTTCTTGCTGAATCCTACCTAACCCAGTTCATCATAGCTGGTATCAAATGTGTGGTGATAATATACACATATATATGTATGTGTATGATAATACCATACATATATATGTGTGTATATATATATGTATGTGTATGATAATACCATACATATATATGTGTGTATATATATATGTATGTGTATGATAATACCACATATTAATAAAGTAATTCTTTATAAATATGTGGTGAAAGAACCTGTCTCTTGAGCAGTTGTAAAATAAAGCAATAGCAAAAAAGATTTTGTTGGTCTAACCAACTCAGCTCGATCAAATAAAAAGTAAGTAAATAAATACCTGCTTAAGTAGCTGCTTGACAGGAGCCTGTTGGTTTATACACCATAGTAGGTCTGGGAGGATGCTGGGACCCCCAGCAGAAAAAAACACAAACATCAGGATTGAACAGGTCCGTCTGATTAGTAGCCAAGTGTGCTAACCACTTGGCCAGAGGATTACTGTAAATTAAAAATAAATTGTAAGGGACCTGGGTTCGAGCCCTGGATAAGGCATGGATGTTTATGTTGTTTTTCTGCTGAGGTCCTGCCATCCTCACAGACCTTCTACTATGGCATATAAACTGATAGACCTCTGTGGCAAGCAGCTGCTTGAGGGGGTATTTATTTATTTATATGACTGATATTGTTTGCTGTGCCCTAGAAATTTACTTGATATAATTCTGGGTAAAAACGTTGTTATTGAAATCGGCTTTGGAATTATTAGGCTGAATAAATTATGATATTAATCTTGTGGATAATTTATCATTTAAAACACTGTAATTAGAATTTTTCTCTCTCCACTGCTGTTAACATTAATCATAGAATTTTAATTTCTTCGTTGTATTTCTTTCAATGTTAACAAATGCAACAGGTTTGCACTTTCTTCAAACCTTAGTACATTTTTGTACATCCCAATACAGTGACACTTGGCAAAATATCGTTGCAGTTATGAAACTTTATTAAGATACTAGCAACAACCACAACGTAAAAGCCGCATAAATATTTCACTGGGTTGCTTTTCCGAAAACATGGTTAGTCCTGTTGACTTTATGCAAATAAAAAAAGTCACGATTTAAAGCAAAAAAATTTCACACGTGTGCGTCCTAGGCAGAAGAAATGCAGTCATGTAACAAATACCCATGCATAATTGCACAACACTCTCACATAATTTCCCATACGGCCATATGTGTACAATACAATAGTCACCAGGTGGCACCACCAACCCGTTATCTGACATCACGGCCGCTCTAGTTTCTGAACACGCAATACACAGAAAACGCTTGTTTTTTTAAAGCACAGCTTCAACTCCGATGTACTTTGCTTCAGGTGTATATATCTATATAGAGAAAGAGAGCGTCTGAGTGCATAATATAGCAGCCGGGATGCCCCAGGGTTCTCCTCGCTACTGCCGTACGCCACATCGGCGAAGGTCCCAGTCGGTCGACGATTCCTTGTTTTTCTAACTCTCCGCGCGGCCGGTATGAACTGGTAGAGAGCAAATGGAAAATGCTCGTCGGCTGGCGCGATGCACGACGACTGTAGAGTGGATGTTTATAGAAGCGGTTCGGGATGCTAATGCCATATTTACATTATTGCATCGGACGGGTCCGCGAACTTAACTGCAGCATTACGGCGCGTCTCGCGAGGGGCCGTCACTGGCCACGTGGGGGACTGGCGCTTCACAAACTAATGCGTGCCACGTCAGGCATCCGTCCGGCCAGCCTCCGTCTCTCAGGGACCCAGTCCGACTGTGGCTTCCTGCTGCCGGCGCCATTTTGATGGGACTCCTGCTTTTCTTTGCACTTTAATGGATTCTCGAAAAATGTATATATTTTAGTATGCGGAGTGGGGAGCGGAATGGGGGGGGGAGGTGACGGTCGGGGAATACGGCGAGAGGTGCGTCGACGCTACGGAGTCCCTGGCACCACAGTGAAGGCCCTCCCGGCGGGCCGAAGGGACTGCCGAGCTCTCTGACATCAAATCTCACTCACTCCACTACCAAAGTACTTTCTCAAATCGATAGCCGCATTTTGAAGTCAAACCTTCGGCTATAGAAAATACAACTTCTAGACTAGTTTTTATTTTTTTCTCTGCTTCTTTATGTCCGAATGATCTGATCACCACAAGAGATGGCCAAGTGCGTGTTTTTTCTTGCTTACTTCCCCCCCCCCCCGTGTTTCCCAAAAGTCAGAGCTTAACGCCAGGGATGCCCAAGTGAGTGCTCACTAAATTAGGAGAATGAAACTGTTTAAAAAGTCCCGTTTAGTCAAATGCATAACAAGTATTATTATTATCGTTTTTTCAACACTTTTTGAAGTAAAGGTTGAATTTAAAGTATTTTTTTTTTAAATCAATAAATTCGAATTTTTATTTTAGATGAATGGGAAGAATGTTTCAAGTGGCGTACTCTGAAAATTGCAATTGGGGGGGGGGATGAACTGTTTTAGAAATTGTATGATATTAAGTCCTCAAAGAGGGTACACCCCCGACTGAGTGTTTCATTTACATATGCTTAACATACAACGTAGCAACAGGTATCTATTGGGAAGAGAAACGTCAAAATTGGACACCAGATGATCGCTTAGGGCGGCGGAATTTTAAGGGCGGCATTTTGGTGATTGGATGGGACTTGCTGTAATCTGATCTCAATGCGAAATGGCCATGAAAGCAAAATGCTGATATTTTTACGTGATTTTGCTAGCATTTTGAAATCTCGTTACGTATGATTTACCTACCATTTTATTTCGTGTATAGAGAGAAAAATTTTCAGTCAAATCCACAAAAATTCTAAATCTCTTGAGGCAGCAGAAAATAAAATCACTTGGAAAGGCAGAACGAACATATTGAGATAGCAAGGCAAATTTTTTGGGGGGTGGGTTGTTTTACCTCTGAGCGGCACTTTTTTGCACACAATGGGCTAAATGGCGAGGTCACATGGACCCCGAAGGCTCAGAGAAGTTGGGGGAGGGGACCCACTGGAACAGCTGTTGGGAGACAGATGGTAGCCTCCCGTCAAGGTCATCCAGCGTGTTCTTTAACGTGCACAGGGGTATGGCTCTCCCGCACACGGGGCCACGGCTTTACGTCCCATCCGTCGCGGACGGCGGTCTTTCCAAGCCCATCGGTGTCCACTACTGATCGTGGGCAGGGCGGGGAGTTTTGCGGAGATAAATCTCAACGCTGACCCAGCTGGGACTCGAACCTGGTAACTACAGATTACGAGCCTGACACGCTACCGACTGAGCCAAACCCGCCCCTTGGGGGGTGGCAAACAAGAGAGTAGTTGAAATATTTTTGTATTAGCCAGTGGTCATTAGGGGGCGGCCCCACCAACATTTCTGTAATATATACGCTAAAACATTAAACTCCGAATTAAAATAAATAATAAAATAATATTTTACATGTATATTTCCTCTCTAAAGCATCTTGCCCGTTTTTCATTTCAATAAGCATTTAATGAAGTAATACACTCGAAACTGTCTTGCGCGCCTTAATTATCAGCACGAAATATTACGAAAAAGCTTTAAGCCCCCCTTCCAAACCTTGAAACTAAATCATGGTGTACATGCTTGACGTAAGCTACAATATATATATACACGGAAATTTTGGGGGCGAGGGTGGCTCAGTCGGTAGCGCGCCAGGCTCGTAATAATCTGTAGTTCCCAGGTTCGAGTCCCAGCTGGGTCAGCGTTGAGATTTATCTCCGCAAAATTCCCCGCCCTGCCCACGG